>JAHDVE020006270.1:0-11095 GCA_022606495.2 Halesus radiatus
TTGCGCTCGCCGGGATTTGAACCCGCCACCTGCGGATTCGTACCCGAGCATCGTAACCACTCAACCACGGAGTGGGTGGTTACAATCCAGTGGCGATCCTATGATTAAAGGTAGGATATTTGTAGTTTTTCTGACAACTTTTCTATTTGTTCTTATATAATTTTTCAAAACTTAGATCTAAATGTTTCAATTACGTTTATAAATTGTTATATATTTCAATTACGTATTTTTACTTTCAATTACGTATATTATATTGATATACGTAATTGAACGCCTACCGCGTATTAGGTGGTACTAAAGAATACTCAGAAAAAAACAACTATTAAATAAAACGATAAGAAAGGAATAGTTTTATAAATATGTTAATTCGAGATAAAAGGTAATAAATTTCTTCAGTGAAAGATTATTTATTAATTGAGTTTTCTCCTCTACAGATTTCGGCATAGCAATTTTTTTTTGTTAGTTTTTAACCTAGCGGATGCGTTCTAAAAAAAATAAACTATCTACTTATTAATGGGTAAAAAAAGTTGAGGGGTAACATTATGTCCCTAATTTCAAAACAAAGCATTTTTTACTGTACAAAAATTACCAGCACATTTGATTTATAAATTTTTTATTGCAATTTTTATTATTTTATGTTTCTGCAAAATACCCAATCAGGTATAATAAAGGCTTGCTGTTTTATAAACACGTATATTATAAACTGTTCATATTTTACAACGTCATAGTAATTATAATTCTACTGCCTTTAGTACCCACCTATTGCGCTGAAACTAGCTACTTACATAGTATCTACCTTCTCACTTCTTTTATACTTATATTATTATATTATACACTAAACTACGTCTTATACTCTTTTGTACAACCTGCTGTTATAATGTAACCACAGGATAAACTATTATTCATTGTGATAATTACGTTGTAACTACATTATGTTATATTGTATCTACTCACTTCTTTTACACCTATTTATTATTTTATGTGTACATTATTGTATTCCCTTGTAAAACTATGTGATAAATGTATCAACATGTAAAAGCCTTCTAAGCGTGAAAAAATAAATAAATGGGTATGATCTGAAAACAGATTTAAAAAAATAAAAAAATTATATGAATACCGCACAAGAGTCCCACCTGCTCCAAACCGTCTGGAGCCAGTGAGACTATGGCATCCCCAATTGGGGAATGTTGTGAGGCTGAAGGTATTGGGTCATTTCAAGCAACGTTTCAATTCAGAATGGTGGTCTTTCACCAGGGCGATACTGAAAGTACCTTTAATACAACAGTAGATTTAATACAATACCGAAGCATATCATATTGGGTGCATCACCCATAAAACCTTAACATGAACCTGAGTAATTTCGCGAAAGGGTATTTTATTAGTTGTATTGTGGGTGACCTCTGAACTACTCCAGCTGCCCCCCTCGCTTAAATCGTTTCAGGGCATGTTTAGGATTTCTTGTCATGTACAAAGTGCCCTTGGGGAGTCTGCGGGGTTCGGGGATTCTCAAACTACGCCATGAAGCTATAGTAACTTCTGGCGAGAGTCATGTTTCAAACAGATTAATTTAATCTGGAGATCAGTGCAGTTGAAATTTTAGATTTTTGGTTTTGTTCTTACGGAAAGTTTTGCATATTGTAGAATCACTTTAGGTTAAACTTATTTATTTATTATATTATATGCGCCCTATGGGATTTCAGATATTTTGTCAATTTCAATAGTCACACAGGTGCAAAACACATCACAGTAGGTACATAGATAAAAATAGATAGCTTTCACGAAACACGAAAACTAAATATTTCATTTGTCTCAAAAACAAATCGAGCAATAACATCGCGTAAATACCATTGAAAATAATCAGCTACAGAGGCGAATTTACAAAACTTACCTCACATTCCCTGATGCTTATACTCTAGACACATAGTTAAATAACTGTTGAGGATATATGCAATAATCGTCTGTACGTATTTGTATTCCGAGTAGTTGAACATATCTACTATGTCTTAAAAAGTATTATCTTCTGCGTGTAGTCTAGGTACAAGTGAATTTTTGAATGACTCAGTCCTGAAATTATTGTTACAATTGAATCAAATTTTTATATAGAGTAGTTCTAGTTGAAATAGTAAATTTAATTAAGCTGACTATCAGAGCTATTTATAATACCATTAATAATTTTGAAAATAAAAGTTAGGTTATGTTAGGTGTTGGGTAAGAGTGTTCTAACCCAAAGCAGTTGGTTCTTATTCTTGAAGCCAGTGACGAGAAAACATTGATAAAGAGGGACACATTATATTCTACTATTTTTGTTAGATGAGAAAACTGCCACATGAAAGCAATTGAATAGCGCGATTTGCATTATGCTTACGCCTAATTATGAGTTCACATCGCTACTGTTAATCGCTGTGACAATAATAATGTCAGATGGAAGACGGACATCACTTAACGTGATGACGATATATGGAAAGGATTTTTTTTGGAGACGGAGAAGGTGGAAATCTTAAAATATGTGTCCATTTTCAAGGACAAGGCAAATTTCTTATAGGGCACAATGTATTTTTTAAGAATTCACAAGGCGCGACATTGTTCGTAACGAACTTTTCAAATGTTTGAATCGGGATAGAGACAAAAAAAATTCTAATGGGAATGAATTTTTTTAATACGAATAGGTATATACAATATTTCTGTTTTTGCAACTGTTATTACATAGTAGAATTTCATTGTAATGATTAAATAAAAGACACTTTTTAACTTTATTCCACTATTATTTTTGACCGTGACTGGTTTCAGCCTGTGACAGCTATCTTCAGATGGTACAATTAATGGTTAAACAATGGTTTGTATACAATTTTGGTTGTCAGTACTTCTGAATTTATTCATAATATTACTTCATTTATCAATCTGGTTTCAAAATGATTTCTAAGATGGGTTACAGTTGTTTTTATTGTAAATATGATTTTTCCATCTTAGTTGTAATATCAAGGTTAACAGCTGAGCAGGATTTTCAGTAATTGGGTTACTACTAGCATTATATGTATTTACAATGATTTATGGGCTGAAGCTGGTCATGGTCGAAACAAAAGTGGAATAAAGCTAAAAAGTGTACTTTGTTTAATCAAGGTATAAACAAGTTTTTGGAATTGGTATATGGAATCGACCATCCACACAAATGAATAAAAAATACTGTTTTCAATTACAGACAGCGCTGTCATTATCCCAGCACATCACCGTTTTGGTAGTACCCGAGTCTGACATGCGTCGCAATAGTTTGGCTATAAAAAGCAAAAATAATTGTGAATCTTCAAGTCATTTGTGCCGTAAAGGATTGTTGTTTTTCTTCTGCATATGCATTGTTTTCACACTATTTTATACTTGCAAACTATGTAGAAACATTACAATATGTTGTTCTTGTATGTCGACTAAATACGATCTGAAACTAAAATCGCTATGTGGTATGAAATGAACATCCTTTTGTCCAACGGGAGTGAGTTTGCCAGGGAGATTCAGTTACCAGTACCGTTGATTGGTTTCTGTGGAAATGATGTGTCACGTGTGCTTTCATAGTGTTGTGGTATTAATGTATTTATTAGATTACACGCCCTCTTGGGCTTTAACATGGATTTTAGAACATGATATAAAGAGCTATCGAACATTATAAGTAAACCATAAAGTAATGAACAATCTTTTTCAAACGGTGACATAAAATAGAAAACCAAAACAATATTATAACACAAATCATTAACGCTACATTATCCAAACTACAATATTACATATTGTAGGTTTCATCGAAGTGCTGGTATAGATGACGCTTTACTGTATAAATGGAGTCAGCAAGCACATCGAAAACACCCTGAAACCTGTTGCCCAGATCACGAATCCTATTTGTTAATAAATGAGGTTGCGTAAGTGTTGCAGAAACATGTTACAGTTTGTCTTGTGTTCCTTTTCGGTACATTTAATTTAACAGTGGTGAGGGTGGCAGATCAGAAAACGTGATCAGATACAGTCGATTCATCAAATTTACATAATTAATATTTTCAATTGCAATTTTGAGTTTAAAATTTATGTACTTGAAATTTACGCTGGAGTCGTTCTATATTGTGAGAGTGTACTTTATACAAATAATTAAATGATTGTAACTAAGCACTTTTTCGTATGTTCATCATGTGTCTATTACCTGTCATTATTTCGTATGTTCATCATGTGTCTATTACCTGTCATTATTTCGTATGTTCATCATGTGTCTATTACCTATCATTATTTCGTATGTTCATTATGTGTCTATTACCTGTCATTATTTTTAGTATACTTTTTATTCTGATGAGGAAAGCTTTACTGTAGAAACATGTTGACATTTAATTATGTAAAAAAGTGGTGTAAACGAAGTTATTCTCATTAATTTATTAATAGTGATTACAAACCAATTGGAGAACTAATATTATAAATTAATAATCCTTTCAAAAGGTTTTTTTTTTTAGTATTTAATTCTTTTATAATTTTTATTTACCGTTCATAAAAAAATCATATTTCATATTATTTTAATTTAAAAGAAAGGTAAACATTCCCAGGTCACGAATAACCTGACAATATTTGAAAATCTCATACTACCATCACAGTAAGCTGAGGATGTTGCTTGTGTCGTTATGGAGGACGGAGCCGAGGAATTGAACTCACGACGCCTGGGTGCGACCCAGACGCGGTGCCAATTTAGCTACCGACCGGTTGAATTTTATTTTTCAATCCTAATATTATTAAAAGTGAGCAATATGTTTAAAAAAATCACATGCAATTGATAACTAGAACTCATACTCGTTTTAATGATTGATGTCCTTTTAAAAGCACGCCGGGTCCATTTCCAGTACACGTGTGTATTGAAATAGACAAAATTTATGTATTTTTTTAATAGTTGCGAAATTCATAAATTTATGCATTTTGTACAATTGTCATAATCCAATTAGATATGAATAGAATGCACTTTCTAATGATATACTATAAAATTGACTTCTGCAAATTACTACCAAAATACGAATGATTAATGGGAAGTATCCGTATCATTAATTTTCCCCCCTACATGGCTTATACAAATTATGACACATTCTGTACACATTTTGAGAAACATTGTTGTAAGAGAGAGAGAGAGAAAGAAAGAGGGGGCGTGTCGGGACAATCATCGACGGCGAGGAGACAACTTTATTGGCGGCAAGAATTTTTACTTTGCTTGAAGACTAAATACTAATAATAATAATATTTTTCTTTATTCTGGAGTGTGGGGAGGTTAGTGAAATCACACACATCCCTTACCAATATAACCTCGTTATTTCCCTTTATCTCTCATCTTACGGCCGCTTAAATACATCCTAAGTTTGAATTAATTTATACTTAATTTAAATCAATTAGCGGGATGGCTACGGCTTACCTATCGGAACTTCCTATCCCCTAAAAGACCCTCCACACAGCATCCCCAAAGATGATATAGGTCTTAAGGGAAATTATTTTCCTCAGGGTCTCCTGTGTGGAGTTACTGTAAAAACAAAAAAAACATCCCTGAAAATTTCATTTCATGACAGTCAATCAGCGACATCATCGCCTAACGGAAGGCTGTAGGAACTAAAGCGCACACCGGATATTAAGGTTGGTGAACATGCTTTCAGCGTGTCAGGTCCTAAAGCCTGGGATAAATTGCCATACGATCTAAGATTGATTAAAGACTCAAAGAGCAAAACTCAAAATTCATCTCTTCGGTAAGTCATATCCACGAATGGTTCAGTTGCATACCTAATTAACATAGCGAAGCTAGCCGTTAGTACCTACCTGAAGTAATTGTAAATATTGGTAACTGTAAATAATTATTTTTCAAAATAATGTTTCAAATAAATATATTTGCTAACAACCTTCTAATAAATATTAAATCAATGAAAAATATGTTTTAAACAGTAACTGCAATATCACGCAATGTGCAGTGTTTTCTAATGTTTTTTTTTATATGAATACCCCACAAGAGTCCCAACTGCTCCCAACCGTCTGGAGCCAGTGAGACTATGACATCCCCAATTGGGGAATATTGTGTGGCTGAAGGTATCGAGGAGGGGAAGGAGAAAGTAAAGAGGAAGGTGGGGAAATACCTTGGAATTCAGATCTGGTCACCAAACACGGCTTAAAGCCATTTCAAGGAACGTGATATTGCAGTTACTTGAAATGGTTGTTAATATTGTATCCCGTTCGTCCAAATCATATCTTCTCAGGGGAAAACTTTATAATTTAACTTTTCAATCGGAAGTGACTTACCAGGTAAGCATGTATCTATATGTGTTTGTACATAATAAGATAAACCCTAGCAACAGTATTATTATTAAGTAAGTATTATACGGAGTAGTAGGTATTCCTGTGTTTGTGGGTGTTGTCTTTTTTGGGTTGTCGTTAATGTTGATGTCCCCAATAATAAACAGATTCCCGATATTTCGTTCTTGATATAGGATGAAATCCAGTGATCTAAGGAATGGTGATAAATTTTTATATGAAGGCGATCTGTATATTTCGAAGATGCATATGTCTTGACTGAGTTGTATTTTCAAAGAGCCTGTAGTTCAATTTCTTCTATTGTGCATTCCATTTTATCTTTATAATATACAATTACTTAGTCATTTTAATGTTTATGAATGTTTCTGTTGTGGACTTTGTAGTTGTTAACATTGTTGTGAGCATATGACGAGGAATTCATTGAACATTCTGTAAGGATTAATAAATCAGGTTCTATATTGAATTCTTTTATCAGCATAATAAGATCTTCAAAGATTTAGTTAATACTTCGAATATTTTACTGAATTATATTTAGGTTCGGTAAAACATCCTGGAGTATATAATTTAATATATCGATGTTTGTGGAGGCTATTGAGTCGGGTTTCAGTTTGTCAAGTGTTAATGTCTTGAAAGAGGTCATGTTGAAAGTGTATAGTAAATAGTTTGCATGAAGGTTTTTTTTTTAAATCAGTTTAGTAGGTATATCGTTCAGGCGTCTAATTTCAATAATCTTTGCATCGTTTGTTTTCCTTAAGAGAAATTTTTCCCGATTTCATCCAAACATATTTATATTCTTTTTCTTGTGCTCTCTTTTTGGCATTCCAATGCAGATTTTTATGGTATTGTATTAATGAGGCATTAATGAAAACAAATTGTGCTCCTTCTCCGTTGAATTTTTTAATAGGATCGCCCTGTTTTGCAGCTAGCATAGTATGTTCTTTTTTAATATAAGTAATTGTAATTTTATTTGGCCATTCGGTTTGGATGTAGTAATTTTTATGGTATCTTCTGGTGTCATTGAAACGCTGGCGACCTCAGCGTCCCGCGTGACAGTATGGATTGGGGGTATCTTCTGGTGCCATTGTCACGCCGGCGACCTCAGCAATCCGCGTGACAGTATGGATTGGGGGTATCTTCTGGTGTCATTGTAACGCCGGCGACCTCAGCGATCCGCGTGACAGTATGGATTGGGGGTATCTTCTGAAGCCATTGCAACGTCGGCGAGCTCAGCGATCCGCGTGACAGTATAGATTGGGGGTATACTATCCTCCAGCTAAACAAAGCGGTGAGTGCAATACTCTGTATTCCATGATGTGGATCCAAAAATGACATTATCTGGAAATAGAATACAAAAAAAAAAATTAAAATTAAAATTAAAAGGTGAACATATTAAGCACTTATTCTACGGTGGC
This sequence comes from Halesus radiatus, assembly GCA_022606495.2. Lineage (NCBI taxonomy): Eukaryota > Metazoa > Arthropoda > Insecta > Trichoptera > Limnephilidae > Halesus > Halesus radiatus. The sequence goes on from JAHDVE020006270.1 coordinate 7,707, forward strand.
TTGAGGGAAATTCTCCGTCTATGGTGTAGGGGCGCGCTCTGCCACTGGGCGACGGTCTGGAAGAGTTTTTTTCCGATCTCCGGTAGCGCTGACTCATACCGACTACTCTGTGGCGCATCAAAGTAGCGAACACATGCACCCTTCCCTCTGCGAACATCTGCGAGGCGCTGCATCGCCAAGGGAGGCTGAAAAGCGCCTGTAAGTGTGGTTATACTTACTCAGATTGTATTCATCACGCTTTGTGTTTATCTTGTCCATAGTTCGCTAGTGTAAAAGCTCATGCAGTATGTCTGGAATAGTTGCTTCTTTACCGGAGGACTGCACCTATTGAATTTCCGAGCGAGCATGTTGGTTCGCACGCTCAGTGCTCTTCTTTGGCGTTCTATGTGAATAGCTAGTACTTCCCAACCATTCTCTACCTCTTCTCTTTTACCCTTTCCATTTCCATCAACATAATATTTCTCAAATAAGGATAGCATGGTTCCACTGACTACTTAATAAAAAATAATGTGAAGTTATAATTCATTTTCAATCCCATAGAGCACACAACTATCCAATACAAATACCAGCAAAGAGGCAGAGCATGGCTTGGCTGTATTTAAAAACTGGTTAAAAGTAATCTCGCTTACATTAAATGTGAGTAAAACTAAATATCTAACATTCTCAATAAACAAAAGAGGCCAATGATAATAATAATCATAATTGGATGACTTGTATAGCGCCGTTTTTGTGAAAAATCACCTCAAGGGCGCCAACCAATGAATGAGCACGTACTCAAATTACATGAATGTCAAAACAATTTACCTCATTGCACTTGCCCACATATAACCAAAGTAAAAAAATAATATCTTGGGATCTTAATTAATGATAAACTCCACTGGAATTTACACATAACTTTAAAGAAGCTAATAAAACTAATTTATTTCTTCAAAAAATTTCGAAATATCTTGGAAACCAAGGATCTAAATAGAATATATTATGTAGTTTTTTCAAAAGATTGGTATTCACTTTGTGGCGTCATAAATTTTCTATATATTCCTAATGAAGAAAGCATCTCTTTTGAAACATGTAGATAGATATCTGTGTATATTAATAAAGTGGTGAAAATAAAGTAAATCTTTTAATTAATTTGCAGTACATTATTCTTTATGCAACTCTTATTTGGAACATGGAATTTTGGATGGGGCTCAGCTGCATCAAATTACATAAAACCACTAAATACAACTCAGAAATGCACCATAAATACCATTTAAAGGTCCCCATAAGGGCGTCAACAATGGAAATATTTCGAAGTTCCGAGTAAACAATTTTTTTTTGTCAAAAATGTTCTAGTTCATCATCTTAAAAAGATCAAAATGGCTATGACTCCCCATCATCATAAAACCATAGCAAAGCAACTAGACAAGCTAAATGTTCCTAAGTATAATAATACTTTTGGACAAAGAAGCTCTAAATTTTTATCTGTAAAATTATACAACAAACTCCCACTTATTACCAAACAAAGTAATTCAATCAATAATTGCATGAAGCTCAGCAAAACTTAAGGAATTAACAGAAGAAAAAATGACTTGAAATACCCTACCTAAGCCGTGAAGTTGAAATATAGAAGTCGCTGAAACTCCTTTATTCAACACCTAGTTCGCCTCAGCACAGGATCTCCTAGTGAGGAGGACTATGGAAAATAAATCTGTAATATATACACATTAAAAAATATATACATATTTATACCTTACCTTAAAATGTCAAAAATTATATAGAAATTTATAAACAAAACTGTTTTCAAAAGCATTCTCAAATAATTCACTGAAATTTACACTTGTAATACACAAATATTTTCTTTAGAAGTAATCTGACATATCTGCTCTTTTACAATTGCTAAACTGTCGGCTTTATTGGCCCCTTCCTCCTTCCCGCTGGCTGACTAGAATGAGCAGACCCCAAACGCCGCTAAGCCAGGGAACTTTTTTACCAATTTCCGTTTCCAAATGAAAGGGATTTTAGCGGCGGCTCACGGCTCAGGTGTGGCGGAGGAGGTAAAACATTGAAATTGGAAAGAATAATTGAACGGGAAAATTATATTTCACGAAGCGGATATCCGAGCCGGATCACCCGTAAGCATCGCTTACAAGGAGATACACCGATGTTTCAAAATGATAAATTGAAAGTTGGAAAGCAATTTAGAAAGAAGGCGAAAAAGCAGCTTGAATTCATGTTTATGGATATGATTTTTTCGGTGTGAGATTAAGTTTAACGATAAAGATAATTTTATAAAATAAAGTCGGTGCATTTGTCTCCACGTAGTCGATGTAGCTACGTGCTTTCATTTTATTTATTTTTTAAATTTAATGTAACTCAAATTTAATAATGTTATTATTAAGTTCTGCAAGTTGAATTTTTAGTTTTTATTTTTGTGACAGCTGTTTCGGCGTTCAAGGCCATTTTCAAAATGCGTTTAATCCATATTGTGACGACTCTTATTTATGTGATTTTATTTACTCTCCTCCCCATTCTAATTTGGACGGGTTCGTAAAAATAATCATTTATTATCGATAAAACCGATTTAGTTAGAAAATAATTAAAATTCGCTTTTTTTGTGAGGTTTTTACATTTATAATGCGTTTCCCCGTATTTAAATGATAATGTTTTCTTAATTAATTTATTTAAATGTGTTATACTGTTTTAATAATGTGAACATACTGAGAAATTGTGAATAAATAATTTTTCTTACTTTATCAATTAGTATTATATTAGGATCATTTGTTCGTTTATTAATTTCTAATTGTTCAAGTAAATTTAATCTAAGACCCTTTCTTTCTCTATTTAAGAGTTTAGGTTCATTATTGTCAAGCGGGACGTGGTTATTCACTAAGGCAGTGGTCGGCAAACTTATTAATCAATTGAGCCCAAATATCCACAGTACAACGATTGAGATTTCTTTTGAGAGCCATTTTTTTAAAACTTAAAGCTATATAAGTAATATACTGTTTTTTAGATTAATAAACTCTAATTGAGGTTTTAAGTCTTAATTAAACTATAGGCAACTCACTGAATAAAACTTAATAACATATTTAATAATGATCGTATTTATTGTTCAAAATTAAATTGTAAGTAAGGTATCCATAAAAATAAATCATGTCAATGACTGACGAAAACTTAACGTGAACAATTTGTTTGCATCTCATTGGAAAATTTGAGTAAGTCAGGTTTGTATGTAGTTGTTTTTAAGTTTTGGTACGATTCCAGATTCTCATCAATTATATGAAACACGTTGTTATAAACCACGAATATATTTTATTTTCACCAACCGGTTTCGCTTAACTCAAGCGTCATCGGGGTAAATATAATAACTAAATTCTAATACAGAGTTATCGGTTATATATAGGTACAAA
>JAHDVE020006271.1:0-12212 GCA_022606495.2 Halesus radiatus
AATATAAACAGAAGTTTATTCATACAAATATGTGTACGTTTATTTTCTAGATTATTAAAAAGAATAAGAAACGAATTATTTGCTAATAAGTATCTTTAAAAACAATATCAGCCGATTTTTGTTATTTTAGACATTCTCCCAATCTCTGAGCAGATAAGAAGTGCAACATCCCTATCCAGACTAGAAGGCATGATATTGGTTTTACTAACCTGTCCTTTAACAGTCGCAGCAATAGCCTTAGCGGCCCCTACTTTCATATCCATAGTAATCGACTTGATTTGGTACTACAATATGGCTCGAAAAATACCCGGGAAGGCTAAGGAATTGTTAATCTGGTTATCAAAGTCGCTTCTCCCAGTCGCTGTAACGAAGGCTCCGTGTGCTAGAGCATCAGGCGGCATGATCTCTGGATTCGGGTTAGCAAGCCCAAAGATGATAGGTTTCGGTCCCATCTTGTGGATCCATTCGCCCTTCAAAGCCCCTTCCACTGAAACCCCAATAAACACATCAGCGCCTTCGATGACATCCCCGAGTCCACCATTCTTCTTCTCCTTATTGCTTGCTGCTGCCAGACCCTGCTTCTCTGGGTTCATATTTTCCTTTCTGCCCTCATAGATGCTACCTTTGGTGTCGCAGATGATAAGGTCTTTGACACCATAGTATAAGAGGAGTCGGGCGATCGTAATGCCAGCAGCACCCGCTCCGTTCAGAACGACTTTTAACTCATTCAATGGCTTTTCGATCACTTTGGAGGCGTTGATGAGCCCCGCTAGAGTGACAATTGCTGTGCCGTGTTGGTCGTCGTGAAAGACTGGGAAGGAGAATTCTGAAAGCTTCCCCTCCACATGGAAGCAACTCGGAGCTGAGATATCTTCGAGATTAACTCCAGCATAGTTGCATACCAAATCATGGATACTTTTCACTTCCTCTTGGACTGTTTCTTTCTTATTGATGCAGACCGGCACAACCTGGACATTTCCAAGATGCTTGAAAAGGCAAGATTTGCCTTACATAACAGGTAGACCTGCTCGAGGCCCAATATTTCCAAGACCTAGAATAGCAGTACCGTCAGTTACTATTGTGCACAATTTTTTTGACTTCGAAGGAATGTTTTTTTAAAGGACAAGTCTCTTGAAGTTTTCCAGAGTAAACAGAGGTTTCAGGCGATGAATGTCAAAAAAATTAAGTTCCACTTGAATTTTCCCCCTGTAAAATTTATGAATGAGGATGGAGTTCTCATTGGTGGATCTGTCTGCGAATTTTTATGGGTAAAACTTGTGTTTAAACATGTTTTTGGTGAGTACCTGTGTTTCTTTGTAAGTGTCATGATTTGCCCAACCAAACAATCGATTACGGAGTAGATATTCCAGAATATGAGCAGTATTTTTCCCTTCGGTAACGTCTGTCTTAAAAAATTCAGTGATATTAGCGTGGTCTACAACCACCACATCCTTCGGGATGTTGGTGAGAGGGAGTATGCTTTCGAGCAGCAGGACAGCTCCAAAAGAATTGGAGAGGTCAGCGATGGCAGTCTCAAGATTAATGCTCGGATCTACTGCAAAGGGGTAGGCATCCAGGAAGGAAAAATACTTGATTTGGACGATAAGCCAATCCATGAGTGGGTGCACGTTTTTGCTTTCTGTGTTTAGGACTCCTCCCGTTGACACTATCGCCACGGATCTCATTCGATTTGTAAGGGAATCGACGAGCTCGGGATTCCTGCTGATTTCCATGCAGACCTCCCCAACACCTGGGGTATAGATGAAGGTGAGCATTTGAGATGTTACGCACTTATCCTTCAAGCAAATATCAAAGAGTTCTTGAGATAGAACTTCCTTCATCGAATCATAAGCGTTGATTTATAGTTCCATATTTTCTCAACACTGTTTATTTATGAATTATGGCTAAATAAATGGATATTTAAGAAATATTTGCACATATTATACATGCTTTTGGTCATATCCCTAGCTTTTATAAATAGTTTTTAAGAAGGTTGGCTATATATAGATATATTTATTTTTTTATTTTATGTAACCTTATAAAAGTAAGAACTAATTAATTACATTTTTTAAAAAATTAGTAATAACATTTATGTTTGTTAAGTCTGATAGGATTTAATTAAAGTTTAAAAAATTCTTATACCTTGTGTTATTTTTTATATCCAGTATTTATGAACGGAACAACCAAATATGAAATGTGCTGATGGATAAAACCTTATAAACATAGATAATAAAAGAATAAAGATCTGTGTTTTTTGTTTTATGTTTTTTTATGCGACTGTTTCGAAATTATGAATTATTCAAGTACACGGTAAATGATATTTTAAAGTTAGAAGACATTATTATTAAGTTATCTTTGTGTTAATATCAGCCTTAAAGCACGCATCAGTTAAGTCTAAATTAATATGGATTTCTGACTTTTAACTCGTATCAATCGATTCAAGCCAAATAAATTCGTATACCAACCTACCTCTTAAGGTATGTGATGTGTTAAACAGATATAGGTTGGATTGAAATTATTCGAGACTGCATCCGAGCAAAGGATTCTAATTATGACTCAAGCCTCGGAAATTGAAATTTATATTGCACGTTGATCCTGCGAGCGTATTTGTTTACTTGAGGCTACTTATAAATAAATATCTAGAGTTATTTTATTATTATTACTATTCTATGAAGTAATAATTTTGAGTATTTGCCCTCTAAAATTATATATCTAAATACAACTAAAAAAAAATGCAGCCAAGATTACGCCATCATCAAAAAATGACTGCTTCAAATCAGTAGCTGTAATAATTAAAGAATCGCACTGGGCCTTAAGGCAGCATTCTCCCAAGACCTATAGTAAAACCACTCGATCACATCCCTCTTCATGACCGCTTCACTCTCAAAATCAATAATTCCTCGTTCCCGCCAGCAGACACACTTTATGCTTGCGAAAATCGTTATGATGCAGGACCTACTTTCCTTCGAGTAACCTCCGGCTGTCTTGGAATTACCAAATCACTCTTCCCAACATCCGCATGGATCGTTCCTATTGGCCATGACGCAGCAGACGTAGCCTCAGTGAGCGTCAAAGGGCCCCTTCGTTGCATTAGGTGCAGAGCTTATGTGAACCCGTATTTTCAGATCGACAGAAATAGCTCCATCATAACCTGCAACATTTGTAGCCATCGATTCAGTTATGCTGACAATAATAATAATATTGATTCTGCTATTATAGACTCCAGTGAGGTCTTTACCCAGGGCATACTAGATTTCAACGTTACTGATACAATGTACATAAAAAAAGAGCACGATTGTGTAAATATTCTTATAGCAGTGGAGATGACCAAAATTACTATTGAGAACTCTATATTTCTTAGTGTTTTGGAAGGGGTGAAGTCCGTCATTATTAACCATAAGTTTGATAGAGGAATCAGGATCGGCCTTGTGACATATAGCTAAGCTCTTTCATTCTACAAGGTTAAGGAACCCGAATCTCATCCTGTAGAGTATCTTGTGACTGACCCTGTTGGCGCTATGTGCCCATTATCTGAGAAATAACTCTTCTTCAACCCGAACGATTAAGGCTCTCGCGATTGCATAGTGGTTCTTCTGGATTGGCTGCTGAAAAAATCTCAAGCCTTTGTCCATAAAAACTGCTCTACAAATTACTACTCCGTAGTTTCCTGTCTTTCGACCGCTTTCGGAAAGCATTCGGGAAGGATAACGTTGTATTCACTAACTGACCCTCTGAATGCACCAGGAAGATTGAAATAAAGGGATAAAAATTAGGCTAAAACTCCACTAAAACCATTAAGTAACGAATACAGAGAATTAGCAATTGAACTGGTCAATAAGAGGATAGGGCTTGACCATTTTGTGTTTGGAAAAGAGAAAGAAGACCAGCACGAAATGGCGACAACTCAATACATGTCTTTGTCGACAGGTGGATCACTTAATTATTATCAACACTTTAATCCTCACATGTAACCATAATACAAATAAAAAAATATTTCAATATATATAAGTATCTGCATAAACTGTATCATTAATATATCTAAAGATTAGAAATGGTGATCATTTGTACTATTCGATTTTCAAAAATATGACCAGAAAATGTGCATATGACGTGTACTTCACTTGTCGGCTTTCCAATGGACTGGCAGTAACCAGTTATGTTATTGGAGACGGAGTTCATAAGTAGCGCGATATCAGTCTTGGTATACTTGACTCCTCTCAATCGGTTTCTGTTAACTTTGAACACTCATAAAAGTATAAAAATAAATAAATTAATAAAAAAAATAAACAATTGAAATAATTTTAATACAACGTAATTTATGTTCTTATAGGTTATCCGAAAATGCATTCTTGCAATTCTCCATCTTGTTTACTAACACCCGTGGCTAAAGAATCATCAGAACTATTAATTTCAAGTTTATGGTCAGTGAAAAACTCGAACACATCCACCAGGGTTCCGACTATCTGGCTGTTTCCAACGCCATCGCCAAAAAGTACGTCAACGAACTCCCTAGAACCGACTCTCTCCGAGTCCTCGAATAAATGGTTGGCTATGTCGTGAATTTGCTTCACTAGTATAGGACTCACAAGGGCGAGGCAAAATACAGCGAGCTGCAAATCCACCCAAACTTGAGAAACATGCTTGCCTATTTACATGGGATTCTAACGACGTGCTTGTTCACCAAACAAAACCGATACATCCCAGACAACAGGATTGTTTAGATCGGTAAGATTAATAGCTTGACATTCCAGAACTTCGCCAATCGGTATTATCCAAAGCTCTACCCAGTCGATTACTCTATCTACGAAGCTAGACTGTCCCCTGGAGACTTCTTGGCAGGTTCCGAGATCGCCATCATTCCTCCAAACCTACCGCTCAACAACGATTCTATCAACTTTGCTGCTATGTACCTCGCCACAGACTCTGAGTACATCTATCTGTTTGTCTTTCCCCAAACAAGTCCTGAACTAGTGATGGATATTTTCGGGGTGGAGAACCAAGCGTAAATAATTGAGTTCGCATCAATTCCATAGTTTGAAAATGTTTCGCATAGCGTCAGGGTGAATAACATCATTACGGAGCTGAGACGGCGGAATTATAGTCTTTACTTGCCTTTGCTGGTGCTGACAGGCGGGGCGAACAAGCATCTACCGGACTAGAAGATCGTTGAACTCCTGAAAGAAGATAATCGGTAAAGACCGTATCTGCAATTTCTGCAGATGGTTCATGCGAGAGTTAATGCAAAATGATTCATTATTTTATTTATTTATTTCTATTAAAATTATAAAACATACTAAAATATCTCTTTTTCTAAAGATGAATTTTATTCTTTTTAAACAAAATTTACTGTGTTTCCTTAATGTTCTTTATAATTAATGTATGTTGGCATTGATTATTTGTTTCATTCTACAAAGTATATTATTGCGATTTATAAAATCAGTCCAAATGTCCTATTCAAAATAATAACAGCAGCTTGGGTCTGTCGAGATGAACATTCTCTTCAAAAAACACACTGCTTTATTCCCTGGAGTTCAAGATATAAATTGTTAAAATCCTATACATTTTCCAGTACTCAGGAAAAAAGCAGATTCCACGGGACTTCGGCAACTTGTGTTACCAAGGAGACGAGGATCGGTGCCCTTGAAGTCACTTTAAAATCGTTTACAGTCTATTAGTAACAAGTAAAATAGCATAGCGGGAATTGATCAAATTTTATCTAAAAAGGACTTCATGTTCGAGTTAAAGCCATGGGAGCCATTGGCTTCTAAATGTGTTCGTTCAAAATTATAGATTTTCAAATAGAAGAAGAAATATTCTGAATAATAAACTGGACAAAGCTTTGCGAGTCAGAGTATTTTTGACAGAAAAATTGATTTAACTGAGTATGGACAGTGGAAAAGTTAAAGAAATCCTGTCACAATTGAGGATCTTTTGAATTAAAAAGGTATTGCTCCAGATGACACACGGATTCCAGGAGTCTATAAGAAGCATTTTATTTCACAAAATTACAGTTGATATTATTATATTTTTTCCCCCGAATATCCATCCATAAATGACAACAGATGATACAAAACATGTCTTTAAATCTAGATATTAATATCTACGAAATTATCAAATGTTAAGATAACTATCTTACTAATTATTCCCAGATTAGCAAATTAATATAATATAAACTACTTGGATAAGTTCAGATAATAATACAGGATCAAATCAGAGGAAACTAATTTTCATATGAGAATATTACGGTCCAGTTTTGGTAATCAATATCCTTTTCTTCGCACTTTCTGAGTAGGGACACGAACCCATACCCGCCCCTCCAAATTGACTATAATTACGCGTCTTCCTATAGTTCGTGTAGCCATTTCTGCAAGCACTCGCCAAAATCACACTCGAAGACATGTCGCTCCCCGATCCTTTTGTATTCAGCGTGCCGCCTCTAAAAGTCTTGCAAATTGAGTCTCTCATTTGGATGGTGAGCATTTCGCCTACATTTTTGTTAGAGGCTAACGAAGAACATTGGTACTTTATGCTATCTTCATTATCTAAAACCCCTATTCTCGTGAGACGAGGCTCGAGGACTTTGTTCTTTTAGCTGCTTCTGTAAGCACCCCGCAACAAGACGCGCGACCTGATAAATTGGTTCTGCTTTTTGACGGGGGAGGTTGCAGTTTTCGGCACTTCTATGGTTTCCATGCCTTCATCAGCAAGGTCTAATTCTTCATCCTCATTGACTTCGCTGCCTTAGGAATAGTTCTACCCGTGTTTCAGGACCTCAATATCAGAATAAAAGTCACCCAAGATTTCTGATACTGGATCGAGGTAGCATTGTGATGGGCCTTCGCCTTTGGAGACTGCTGTTGTTGAAGTATTTGTTGGCATTATTTTGTTGGACTTCCTACAGAAGTAGAGATGGACGCAGTTGAGGATTCCCGCCCCTATCTGGGCGAACTCTTGCAAGTTGAAATGCCTCTTCTCTTTCGTGGGCCCGTAGAAAGATGTCTCGAACGTGAAGCTGTAAGGTACTTTCAGCTGCTTCCAGATAGTGATTCGAGAGGTTCCCTCTCGTGAAGGCTGAGTGTAGAAGTTGCAGTTATAATAGCAGAAGTGTTCGAGTTTGCGATGCATTAGATAAGGGAATTCCTTTGCTTTGTAAGGGTTGGCTTTCTCCTGACAGCCGTAAACAAAACAGCCTCGTTTTTGGGAATGACCGTGCAGATCCATGTACAAGAGTTTTTCTAGTTTTATAGACTTGAAAATATCCTTTACTTCGAGGATTTATCCTGCAGTCTTGCGGTCTGGGTCTCCCCAAGCCCGATTGAGGTCGAGTCCGTATAAGTTTGTCCTGTAGTTTCCGTGGACGACTCCGTCAGGGTTCAGCATAGGCACTATTTTGAAGATGAAGTCATTCCTGAGCTGTTCAGATTCTATAGAATTACTAAAGCAAATATAAAGTAAAATCTATAGTTATCTCAATAAACACTAATTATAAACAACAATGGCTGCATATCATATAATATAGTTTATATACCTATATATGTATATGTTTTTTACTTAAGTAATTTTTTAATGAGTCCTTAGCATATGAATGATGATTGCGTCTAGCCAGGATGCACCCTTGCCGTAATCATGATCACCTGTCTTGATGATTTAACAGGATTCGTGTTGGAGATTGTCAGCATATCCACTGCGTTTTTGGAAACCGTGGTGAATACTCTTTTCCGATGCAATATTTCGGGATTACTCTTCTCTACAGTATTGAGAAATAGCTGTAGTTTCGTGAAGGTGTAGGGGTAGGAGTAAGCAAAGTAGACTTAGTCTTGCTGATATTTAAAATCATAAGTGAAAGTGAGAGAATAGTAGCAATTTGGGTTTCTTTTGCCTCGAGGTGCATAGTAAGTCTAAGATGTCTTCTGGATATTGTTCATTCGGTACATGATGTCGCTGCCTCCACGGTGCCATCCTATTTTTGTTTTATCAAAGTATTTTTTCGAAAGCACTGCTATTTTCATGCCATTCGTGTATGCAGAGTAATACTTTGTCATATTTACGATGTTGAACTTGTACCTGCCGGTGGCAGTGTAGTTTTTAACTCGAAAGTAGTACCACTGTGTACAGCTGTTTGGGCCTGAGTTAGAATCTCTTTTCACAGCGAGGTTGTATTAGTTGTTTTCATTTGGAGATCGGCTTGCAATGGCGAGATTACCGCTTTCGAACCTGCTTTAGAATTCAAGGATTTTGCAATCTGTTTCTCGAAATTCTGATTTGGTGGCAGTCATCAAAATATTATTCTGCTGGGGATGATATATTGGTACGGATGACTTTAAATTGATATTATTAACAGCGAAGTCGTGATTTTATTATGCTTCATGGTTGAGAGATTCGGAGCATTTATAGAGTGGGTGTGTGAATAACTACTTGAAGGTCGTCGGGGTTTCATGGATGTTCAATGGCGTCAGGGGGCTATCGTTGGGGTTATTATTATAGGTATCGGTGGTGAGTGTGTCATCATTATAGTCTATGGGATTGCTTTCGGCGAGGTTGTAAGCAGAGGGGCAATCATAAGTATTGGTGAAATACTGTTCGAGTGACCCGTATTCGGAGGAGTAGTCGATTAGGGATTTAGCCTTTGGGAGTTATTTCAAGAACTCGTTATTATTGTTATTAGTATAATTATTTGTTTATTCAATTTTCATCATATTATTTTTATTTATTTTTTATTTAATTTTATCTAACTTTAATTATCTATAAACTGCTATTCGATGGCCAATAGCCAACATTTATTTATTTTTCCACTTTTTGCAATCTAATATTTCTGAAGGGGAAAAAATATTTATAGAAATGAATCCTATACACAATAAAATTACCACTTATTATTGTGATTTTATTCATTTGAGCTAAAATAGGAAACTGAAATTTTTAATACTATTGTTAATTTAATAATAAACAAGTCGCCAAAACAAATAAAAAAAATAATGCCTAATAAATACAAAAAGCCGAATCTAGAATCAGAGTCTATTTAACGCAAGCCTGAAAACATCTTCACTCGCAACCTCGGGCGGAATTCTGAGTCGAATCCTTATTTCATCTTCAAACCCCTGCAACTTCTTGCACTTCACTAAATCTTCCACAAAGGATTTCAGCCATTTCCAACATTTCTTCAAATCCAGCTCCTGACTCCCTACGATCTTCTGCCGCATATCGGTTAGACAGTTCGCGAAAGATTCCAGCTTGACCGTCCTTCGAATAATTTGTGACACCACTGCCTTGAGCTCTTTGTTCGAGTATTTTATCCTTCCAGGATCTTTATCTTTGGCCACTTTGTTTGTGTACTCTTTTTGGATGGTGCTCCAGATATCATCCAGAATGTTATTCGTTTCACTGGCTCGTTGACTCAGAATTTCATTTTTCTCGAGAATTGTGCGGATCTCGGCCTCATGGATAGATCTTTCGTGGAACAATGCTCGCTCTAAAGTGTCGCTTTCTAAGGCTCTGCCTTCTTTTCTGGCCAGCTCGCCTTCGAGCCTGCAGATCGTTCCTTTGGCTTAGGCTAGCTGTTGGGCCAAGAATTTGTTGTCCCTGATCAGCTCATTAATGAATAACTCCTTTTAAGCTCCCACCAGCGATCTGATCTCTGCGAACTCAAGGGATCGGTTGAGGTTAATACTATTGTTGAGGTCATGCCTGTTAAGATCGAGTTATTCGAGAGGGTGTTGCTCAAAAGGTCGAATCATCCCAGCTGTGCTGAGCATTGGCTTCGCGATTCGGGTTTGAGCCTTGACTCGGTCTTAGTAAGGCGAAAAAGTTGTAGTTTAGTATCGATATTAATTCTTTTTGGCACTGCTATGCCTATTTTGTTGTTGTTGTTGATGATGATGAATATTATTATTCTGATGCTCCTTGTCGTCTCCGCTGTAGTGAGAAGAGGCTGGAGATGCCACCCTCCTTTTGGGTTGGAACGGAGAGAACTCTTCGGGAAGATGTTTGGATTTGTTGTGCAGAGAAAAGTTAATGTCGTATTTATATTTTTCGTGGCGTCGCTGTCCCAGGTTCAAACTTGTATCAGGAGAGTGTCGTGACTTATCTTCAATTCTTATTGGATTCATTGTGTTTTTTTATTGGAAATTATTTTTTTATGTTTTTGTAATATTATAGTTTACTATGGATATATGTATATTTTATTTTATTTGTTTGTTTTATTCCGTTATGGTGGGTTAAATTTATTAAGTCTAATAAATGTGTAAATGATATATATATATGCTTGCAAATCTAACAACTATATATTATTTATCTCTTAAAAATTATATAGATAGTTAATAAATAAGCTCATCTTAATGTTTTTTACAAATATATATATATGCTTCTGAATATTAATAATAATAATATTTGCAAATTTGGCCATTTATATTTTTTAAAATCTATTTTCAGCCAACTACTGAATCACCTTTAGTTCCACATCGAACTCAGTCTCAATAGAAGCTCCAACCCTGCGATCTGATTATAGGTAGGCGTGGAGATATCAGGGAACTCCTTGGTTCTTGGATATCGAATGCATTAACTAGGAAGGCTTGATATGGGACTCTGCCCATCAACATAAGAGTTGGGATCTTCATAGGGTGTGTGATGGGTTATGTTTAAACATAGTCTTGTAGTTATCCGCAGACAGCTTGTGAACATTTGTGCTTCCCAAACACTCAGCAATGCATCCTTTATAATATTTTTGACATTTCGTCCCAATAAAATGTATTTATACTATTCAGCGTAAAATATTTATCTATAAGGAATTGGATATATGTTTTTATATAAGTACTTTTTTTAATTAGAAACATACATATTTTACACATATTCTAATTCATATTGATGCGGTAGTTGTATTTTAATAATAGCTTGTGTTTTATAAGACTTATGTAAAAATACAATAAAAAATAACTGAACTGAACTCATTAACAAATTCTCCCTGACCTAGAACGTTGTATCGTTATCCATCATTTCTTACTATCGAATTTTAAATACCAATAATTCGATATAAGATTTCACTCCGATTTTTTGTAGACATCAAATGCAGCTCTGACATTGTCGAAGAACTCACCTCGAGAGTGTTTTTTGCAGAAGGCGATGTCAGTCTCAACATACAGATCCTGGCATAACAGCAGTTGCTTTGTGAATACATCCTCTGCTTCCGAAACCTCCTGCTCAAGTTTGTTGTATCGGATTTACTATTTTTGGTATTTAGAGGAATATTAGTCGAGACATTTGTGGGTTGCGCATTGTTAGATTGACCGAAGAAGCTGCTTTCTATATTTTAAGGAATTGTTTAGGAAGTGTGTGAGAAACACTTCGTTCAGAAAAGACTCGTTCACAAAAACGTAGCCTTCGGTATTTATATTAACTCTTGGCATTTTTAAATTTGATTATTGTTGTTTTTATGTATTTTTGCCAAGAAAACTTCGCTTATTCAATATTATCATAAATTGTAATTTGATAAAATTAACAATAATGAAAATTATTATTATTTATATTTCTTTTAAATATTTTGTTATTCGTCTTTAATAAATAGAATAATATAGGTAAAAAATAAAATACAGTATGTTTTACCTTAAACAAAATACAAATTATTTTACAAATCGAACACTTATATTGACAAAACATAAGCCCGACATAAAAATGTAATTCATGTTCTGATGTGTCTATATATTATTTGTGTTTATTAAATTAGGTTATCTAATTAAATCCATAATAAAAACATAGCTAGTTCTTTTCCATAGTAAAATAATTGAACTTTGATGATTTCCAACATTTTTTTATAATTATCAAACCCCTCTCTTTATTTCAAGATTTAAAAAATAAAAAGTCATATATTTATTGATATTTAATTTTTATTTAACCATATATCAAGTGTATAGGTTGGTTATTTAATTTATTTGCAAAATAAATTTATATACAAAAAATAACAATTCAAAATAAATCTCAATGATAAAAGGTAAGAAACAATCTACAACATACTTTGTTGCCGCTCCGACTATCAAGAAACCCTCAACCAGTAAGCGAATGAACACTGTGATCTAATAGCAGTCAGAGCAGGAGCAAAACTATCAGGACATTAGTGGCAAGCTTAAGCTTATATTAAACACTATGCTGGAATAAAAAGGAAAATCCGAAGAGGTTATCCTCCAATCAATTGAGAATATCGAATCGTCCTACAAAACTAAGGCATC
>JAHDVE020006272.1:0-24345 GCA_022606495.2 Halesus radiatus
TACTATGCTAAATAAAATAACAATCTTTCAAAATCAATTTATGTTTTTTTGTGGAAAAGAGTCGACACGTCTAGAATTCGTTTCAAAAATGACTGTTTTTCAGTTGTGTTTGGTTATATCGCCTTAAACATTTTTTTTGTACATCCAGTCCACCTACCCCAGGACTTCGTGAGGTAGGTAATGTAAACCATACAATAATATTGAAATATGAAAGTCGGGATTGTACGGCGGTTACGGCAGTATCGCCAGGCCTTGACAACGAGAGCTTAGTGTGAGGGGGCATTGTCGTGATACAAAATCCAGGTGTTGGCGATCTCCTTTCGAACGCGGTAAATCCTTTCGCGCAACCGTTTCTTTGTCATGTTGCACTTCTCTGCTATTAAGCGGACACTGAGACGACGTTCAGACTGTAACACTTCCCTCATTTTTGTGACGTTGTCATCAGTTTTGGAAGTCAACGGTTGTCCAACGCGCACATCAATTTCAATTGATTCCCGGCCGTTTTAGAGTTGTTTGTGCCACTCGTAAACTCTTGCCTGTGACGTGGCTTTATCTCCAAAGGCTACCGTTGCTCGGAGAGGACTAAGCAAAGCGTTTGGTAGCTGCAAGTTCTCCCTACCATCTCCACCACTTGGCGTATCCCGCTATCCCTTTTAGCGCAGTCAGGAATTTTTTTCACGATACTTTTGCCACAGACCCTGTATAGACCCATCAAAACAATTTTTCGTTACAGTAACTCCACACGTAAGACCTTGAGGAAAATAATTTCCCTTAAGGCCTATATCATCTTTGGGGATGCTGTACGCAGAGGTTTTTAGAGGATAAGATGGATTGTACTTGGGTCTTGAAGAGACCCATGTTGTAGGAGGGAAGAAACACAGAGAACCGACTGTGCACCGGTGCCGAAGGGATCAATGATGCTAGTTATTCAGAGCATCTTCCATTAAAATACAGGAGAACAAAGATAGCATTCCCACCCGACGTGAGTGCTCCAAATATTGCAATCCGTTTGTTAAGTTAGGCGAGTCCATCAAACGGAACGTCCGTTTCTGCACAGAATCAAGGGTTTTTTCAGATATATTGGGGCTCCCACCCAGAGGTGACTGCCAAATTCTACAGTGGGGTGCACTTACGATTTATACAGGGTTAGCAGTTATGTACTATTAAAGTATCTGCGGGCTCTGCACAAAAAACAAAGCAAAAACACCGAATACGTTAGTTTTTGTAATATAACATATACCATTGTCGTAATACATGCTAGCTCATTAAAATTTATTCAATAGCTGTAATTGTTTGACGATTAATTTGATCATATTTGACGATTGTGTGAAACAACCCAATAAAAGTCATAAATAAAAATTACTACACAACGTGATGATTTATAATTCATATCTATACCTGAGCTTGTCACTTTACAAGTTAAACAAAACATATTAATGAAATGCGCTTTTCCTTTCCTAAAAACGACCAAAATAATATATTTTTTTAATAAATTCCAGCATTAAATAGTATCCCCAATAACATATGCTTTCCAATGTTACGTCCCCTGCGTACAAAACAGTCCATGAATTTCGTAAATAAACAGTGTTTATCTCAAATGACTTGCCAGGTTATGGTCCTGTAGTATACTATCTGTCTGTACATGAAAATAACACGTTTATTTTAACTCGGCCTTAAATTCATTGGTCAAATGTGTTTTACATGGGTGTAGTTTGGTATTACGGATCGATGAACTGGTGAATGCAATTTGTTAGCCATAAGTTGTGATAATAGATTGTCTATAGTCAGTGATAAGATAAAGCAATGAAAAAAAATACATATATTTGTACATCGTCCTTGTGGCGATTTTTTCATAAAAACGGTGCTATATAAATATGAAATCAGTGTGAGTTCGAAACGAGTGAATCCAGATTTGCTTACTCGAAGTGAGTCCATCGCCTTCGGAATCGGATTCATTGGAATCAGTCCAGCCGGACTGACTCTCCTCTATGCCGCGCCTCTCATGAAGTGCCAAACATTGTGAAGTACCGTGCTGAAAATGTCAACATCTATATAATGTTTAATAACCTTTAAAGTAAATATTAATGTAATTGGTAACTTACTTAATATTGAGTTTTTATCTTGTTAAAACTACGCAAATATTGATATTTTTAATGAATGTCTATCGCATAATAACAGCTGATAGCTGTCATCCGAGAGAACCGGAACCGCAGTTAAGGAAAAAGTTTTTAACCCTAAGGAACAAGATAAGGAATATTCCTTAAAAAGAATTTTGAATTGCTTATTTGGAATAAAAATGTAGATGAAATTTTGATGTTTTCCATTTCCAAACACAACAATAAATTACTTCATATATCATCACTGGTCACTCAGTCGAGTAATCGCCCAACTGTCTAATACCTACCGACTTAATTTATAAATACTTACACCACCTTACACCGGACTCTAATCAGAGTGGAATATACTTCCGATGAAACCTTGATAACTCACCTTATCTCAAATCGCTCTAGCTGTTTGGTAACCAGATATGAATAGCAACGTACTCTCCAACCTTCTCTCCCCATCTCCTTCGCATCTCAACTCCCTACAGCCTCACAGCATACCCCAATTTTGTATAACATATTCCTTTGGCTCCAGACAGCCGGGAGCACTTGGGACTCTCGTCCGGTATTCATAATACCTACATATTTCTTTGGCTCCACACAGCCGGGAGCACTTGAGACTCTCGTCCGGTATTCATAATACCTACATATTCCTTTGGCTTCAGACAGCCGGGAGCACTTGGGACTCTCGTCCGGTATTCATAATACCTACATATTCCTTTGGCTCCAGACAGCCGGGAGCACTTGGGACTCTCGTCCGGTATTCATAATACCTACATATTCTTTTGGCTCCAGACCGCCAGGAACACTTAGGACTCTCGTCCGGTATTCATAATACCTACATATTCTTTTGGCTTCAGACAGCCGGGAGCACTTGAGACTCTCGTTGGGTATACATAATACCTACACATTCCTTTGGCTCCAGACAGCCGGGAGCACTTGGGACTCTCATCTGGTTTTCATAATATCTACAAGAGAGTGTGAAATTTCGTTTATTATAATACCTTTTTTTTCGTTTTTTACATTTCCCATACCTGCCGTAGAAATTGGGTTAACAGTATACCATTAAACGTTTTACTGGCATTGACCAGTAATTGCAACTACTTTATGATCTTTGATAAAACATAATTCAATTATTAGACTGATTTTAGACGTGATATCGATTGATTTATAATTTTTTTACCAAAATAAGAATGATAACACCGTTCATTTATAGGATTATTATCTGATGGTAACGAGCGTATTCAGTCACTCACATTTACGTAGTTACTTCAGAAACCGTGTGTTTTTTCATATGATTTATTTTTACATTACAACTCAACGCAGAACGTACTGAGGAAAATAATTTCCTTCACAGTCTATGTCATCTTTGGGGATGCTGTGTGGGATGTCTTTTTACCCATATACTGCAGCGCTTCCATTATGTTCACAGAGCGGCGAGTTTCCGGTTTTGCAGCCATTATAAGATCCAGGGTGGCTGGAATAAGGGAAAGGATAAACAGCTCCAGGAACATCTTCACCATGGAGACCCGCCTCAGTCCAGCCTCCGGCATCGACACATACTGGAGAAAGATATTGGCCCCTGACAATTTAAATTCCGCTGCACCTTAAAGGATTTATTTTCACGTACGTATTTTTATTTATTTTACTATTGCATGTATATTTTATATGGAATGAGTGGGACTCCATTAACCTCCCCACATACCGGAATTAAAATTTATTATTATTTAAGGAACGATGAGAAGGAAAGCAGTATGAGGGATGGGTAAGAATCTGGGGGTCAGTGTGTCCAGGATCAATCCCTCCCACTACGGCGCAAGGAGATGGGTCGAAATAGTCCGGCTTGAGAGGTCCTATGAACCCGGCACACCTACTAAGATACCTCCCTTAGCGAACTACTTATGGTGACCTATGGCAGAGGTATCGGTCATTTAATGAATGGTTCCTGGGGAGGCGGTACCCTTACCCGCCTCCCAAAGTGTGGTAAATAAAATATTTTTAAAAATACATCAATTTTATAAGAAGTGATATTTGAAAATATTACGTCCCTACCTTTAGGAGTATTTTAACATGCTTGCCTTCATGTTCTTTAAAATGGAATTTTATCAGTATGACAAATAAGTCGTCTCAATGTGGCCTAACTACAGTTTTATAATGTTGAACGCCGAAACAGCCATCACAATATGAAGTAAATAACTTAAATTCTTGCTGAATTTAATAAAACTGTTATTAAACTGGATTTACTTTTAATTTAAAAAAAAAATTAAATGGAGCTCTACGAATTAAATATATTTATGTATATACGACCTATATGGGCTTTTACATATTTTGTTATTTACGATAGTCACACAGGTGCAAAACACATCAGAGTAGGTACATAGATAAAATAGATAGCCTTCGTGAAATACAGCAATTAAATATTTCATTTGTCTCACGAACAAATACAGGAATAACGTAATGTAAGTACCATTTCAACTAATTAGCTACAGAGGCAAATATTCAAAACACACCTCACATTCACTGATACTCATACTCTAGACACAACTATTAATAATTGTTGAGGATGTATGCAATAATCGACTGTATTTATATTCCTGAAAATATATTGCCTTCTGCGTGAACTGTAGATATAAGAGAATTTTTTAAAGACTCAGTCCTGAAATTATTGTTCCAATTGAATAATTATATTAACAATTAATAATCTCCAATTGGGGAAACCATCGTCAAACTGTCTCCTGAACAACTAAACCTACAAAAATTATTTTTGGTGACGTGCGTGGTGAGAACTGCGAGCAGTGAATTTTATTGATATACTAAGTGAAGTACCTGGCGTTGCTCGGGGTTATGAATAGTTTTGAGTGAATTTTGGGGTTTTGATATGTTACCCTTACCCTTACCCCTACCCCTACCCTTACCTATAAACATTCTCCGGACAACACGGATCATAAATCGGTCGAATAGTTTTTTAGTATATAGCTGATGCACCCACGAATGGAGTTGTCAATTTACACTACCTTTTTACATAATAATATAATTTAGTACACATATAAAATGTACTGTGCAATTTGGATAAATAAAAAATAAATTCATTTCTGTCATGCGTACATACATGAAAACAAACAAACTGTTGGTAAAAATTCATTTAGTTAAAGAGTTCATTTGATAATTGAATTTTGTTTAAGAAAAATCATTATATTTGGTACCTAACATAGGTATCATACATAAAGTACCTATAATACTTGATTTTATTCGAAGTATATTCGATTTGGGTAAGTACTTCAATTAAATTCATTATTAACAGTTGATTTTAATTAAAATTATCTATGGTTTGTAAAACGTCATTCTAAATGTATTACATGGTTGACAGTTTCGTAAGAGTTTTTGTTATGGTAAAATAACTATTGAGGTGTGTGATTTTCCATGTGGTTGTAATAATCTAGAAACCTTCGCGAGGGTGGAAAGAAGATATTTTTAAAATTTCAAACATTTCTTATTCTTAATATAGCCACACACATAAAGGACAAAGAAACAAACAAACTTACGTTGAGTTTTATATATATAGATCTATGAAGTTTAGACCTTCTCCGTATCTCCGTTAAGTAATCGTCATTCGGTTTTTGAAATGGATTTAATTCGTTTAGTAACTAGACATGAAATGTTCAGGTGCTTTCCGTTCTTCCTGTTTTCCTTTCTTTTTCCTTATTTTTCTTCTTCTCAGGACCTGCCCCGCAAACCGCAGGTTGTGGAATATCATGTTAAAAAAAAAACGCATTCAAATTCATCGGTTGACAATTTATTTTTTCCAAAACGTTAAAATAAATATGTAAAGCTTTCCTTTCAAACAACTTAATAAATAATGAAATAGTTTTTATATGTGATAAAAGTCGTTGGTTGTTTCTTGCATTTCACGTGATAAGAAATATAAACAATCCAGCTCTGTTAATGGATAATAGCTTTCAGCCTACGATATGTTTATCTTCTGGTCTTGTGAACGGTTTACCACTTCTGGATCAAAAACCAAATTATTTTGGGAAGAATTCCCTTTTTTGCCTGAATAGAAAACACAGAATATTATAATAAAAGTGGTAAAACGATCAGATAAACATTTATTTTTTTCGGTGGATCCTTACCTGTTTTAAAAATGGCCCTCTCCAAAATCGTGACCGGCGATTCTATGGCTAACACCATAAAATATGAGACGACAATAGTAATAAGTAGATCACTGAAGAATAAATTCACCTGAAACAAAAGTGTTCAATGTAAAAAATATGACTACTGCTCTTAAAAAAAACACTGTTAGCATTTTCAAACATCATGTCCACTTTTAATCAAAAACTTATTTTATGTATGACAATGTTTTGGACGCCAAAACAGCAGTCACAATAAACAACAAACCTAAAATACTTGCGAACTGAATAATAACAATATTAAATTTGATTTATTTACAATTGTTAAAAATAAAGTGAAAGAAATAAACGCAGTAACAATAAATAATTAGAAATCTTTTTTTTTTGCAATCCATAAAGTAATTTATCAATTTTTATCGTTTCATTTTCATGAAGGAACTGTAAATTACCTTTTTTTGTACTGATTGTTTAAAAGCCTTTTTGCCAAAGACCAGACTTGCAACGTGTAACTTGATATCTAGATTTTAATCGTCGATACGAGTAGCATGCAAAGTGAATTTATAGTCACAATAAAACTGAAGAATGGGAGCGACGCGTGCAACGTTACCTGACTATGTTCACACGTGTGGAACATCCTGCACTTTACGTTAATATTATCGAATTCCTGGACTTTCAATATCACACATTGCGCCTGAAATTCTGATATTTTTATTTTATTTCTTTTATTTTAGATATTTTTCATTATGTTAATCAAATTTTACAAAGCTAGTAAGACAATTTGTAATTTTTTTCTTAGTCCTCCTCACTACGGGTTCCTGTACTGAGGTCGACAAGGTTTTATTTAATAACTGATTGGTTTTAAGCTCCTACGAAGTTCTTTTCAAGATGCTGGATAACTCCTCTTCTTTGATTTCTTTGAGCCAGGTTTTGATTTGATTTTTGAAATCATTTGCTTTTTCTGTTTTTTTTTTTATAGCCGGTGAAAGTGAATTATATAGCTTAGTGGAGAGATATATTTTATAACTCCTTTGTCCAAAAGCAGTTTTTAATTTAGTAATATTCAAAATGTCGTTTTGGTTCACTCTTGTGTGGTGAAAATTAAGTTTCTTCGGTTTTTTTGAAACTTTCGAAATGTTTGATTAAAACATTCAAAGCATAAATATTTTGTATGTTAGGTACTGCAAAAGATTAGAATTTTCTTTTGTTGGCATTCTAATGGGGACTTTTAAAACGGTCTTTATAATACCCTTTTGGTTTTTACACAGTTGTTTGTTTCATATGGTTAGTACTTGCCGATCTCCATCCTAGTATACCATATTCGAGGCAGAAGTACTGTAGCGCAAAACAAACTTTTTAACGCCATTTCGACACAAAATATTTCTGATGTTATAAAAAAAAGATGTACATTTTGTGGGTTTCCTTGTAATACCATTTTTGTTAGTGTCACGCCGAAGATTTTTGTCTATTTCTATGCCAAAATATTTTATTGTTATTATATACATTGTCTTGACAAATCCAGTATTATTTAATGTTATATATGAATTAGTAGAAGTTTTTAGCGTAGTTTATTTTCTTCCGATGTTTAAAATTTTTTGGATTAAGGCGATGCAATGGGAAGAAATGCAAAATCATGTGTTTTCGTTTTAAGAATTTGATGACCTAAAAATATCAAAGATCATTTAATTAAATAATGCAAGTAGAACACACCTTGGTCGTTCGAATGGTAGTCCAATTTTTTCGTGTGTCTTTTTATAATAATAGAAAAAAATAAAGTATCAGACCTAAAAAAAAATTTTAAAGCGCAAAACCTTCTACTCACGAACCCTTTTTCCGATATTGTCGTATCATTGTGGCAGTTTTGTGGAATATGACAGTAAAATAATTTAATATTTTTGCCTGAGCTTTACAAATTAAAATAAAACAGGCGTTTTGCTAAAGTTTTTTTTACAAAAATCAAAACATGCGGCCGATGTTAAGCGAGAACTTCGATCTTGTCACCACCTGCATAAGGAGCGCATTATTTCGTTGGAATTGTAGCAAAAGGATGGCCTTAAACATAACAAAAAACAGGTTATTTTAAATGGAAATCTACACACAATACAATAACGAGGTTAAATCTGCCATCCAACCTGAATGGCTCATGGTAGGATGCTTAAAAACTTATTTTTAATGATTTTGCTTACCACAGTTACAGGGTTGAAGTATGGAACAGTTTTCCCAGTCGTCGCGAAATAGGAAATAATTGGGTAATGTATTAAATACATGGAGTAGGAGAGACGAGCCAAGAACTCCCACAGCCTCAGGCTGAGAAACCAGTTGACGGGTCCTGAAAGACAAAGTTTAATTACATTCCACGATGGTTCAAGGCATACTCTAATAGATTCAAGCCTTACTTGTATCGGTCCGTTTGCAGGCACAATACAACATACAACATGAACAGCATTTGAAATGAACAGACAGGTTCAAAAGCAATGGTGACTCTCTCCAAAGTGCGCTTTTTCGAGGAAATTTGCTTTTGCTTTTTAACAAATTCGATTCACATGAGAGAGAACCGAAAAGCAAATGGTTCACGGGTTTGGGGTAATCTATCTCTGTACCCATACCTTGTGGATCGTACTCAATGTTAACAATGTTATTTACTTATATTCTTTCAACGGTATATTTGAGCACACTTTAAGAACATGTATGTACCATAGAATAATGTACACAAAAAATCAATGTAACCATCGATATTAATATATTTCGTCGGTGAATATAACAAGTTATATCATAAGAGATAGATTTATCAACTACTTATCTCTCTAGAAAAAAAGCACAAATTTAAATTTATCATATTTTTGGTAAGGTACGGTCAGATGAGGCGAGATTAATGCAAATATAGCTCTGGATGGTTCGCAACTAGACATTAATTTAAGTGTATTGAATGCAGGTTTAACAATTAAGCCATTACTAATAAATTTTAGCTGTTGGTTTTAACCTTTATTTTGGTTGTACATATTTTGTACATTTTGAGTTTTGAATAACAAGCTCTCGTTAGACAACTATAAAAAATTAGTTTTCCGGAACTATTAGCAATGTGTTTTTTGTTTTGTAAAATGTGAATAATTTTTTTTTAAGAAAGTGGTTTTAAGAAAGCTAGTGAATTACAAGGATGTGTAGAAATTGCTAGCAAATAAATAAAATGCACTAACAAATATACAAAGTGGATAAAACTCTTCAAAAACCAAAAACCAAAAAAATATAAAATAAATTAAATTTCGTACCTCCATAACCAAGAGCACAGGCGCAGATGACCCAAAGTACAGCCAAGGCCCAAGCAGGCCTGCTGAACGCCAGGTACGTGGTATCTTCCAGGTGGGAAAACTCGTGAGAAAAGTCTTGCAAGGGCTTCATGCCAAAGAGTACGGCAGCCATCACCACTAAACTTGCTAACCACAAGAAAACAACCACAATCTGAAAAATGTTTAATGTCCCATGTAAATTATCAATTTTTAAATATTTTTAATATGTTAATTCGTGATGGAATTCCAATATAATAATTTATTAATACAATTTTTAAACTTTTCGCCTTTTTAAATTTATATTATGGCCATCTTCAGGTAGGTACAAAAACTACGGATTGCATATACAATCAGGTGTGGGAAACTAAAATTGAATATAATTTTTATTAAATGAATTAAAAAATGCTTTGCTTTAAAACCACTTTATTAATATATACATATCAACATGTTTCGAAAGCGATGCTTTCCTCGTCAAGAATATACAGAACTCTCAATTATAATAATAGTAATAATGACGCCACAAAGCGAATACCAATCTTTTGAAGAAATTATTAATTTTATTAATCAGCATTACCACATTCTGATTTTATATACTGTAGGGTTTAAGGTATTTTGTTTCTAATTAATATTATAATTTATGTACCAATCTGGTTTTAAAAAGAATTATTTAGAATGGGGTACATTGCGTAAAATTTGTACCCGTCTGAAGATGGCAGTAATAGGCTGAAGATCAAGTCATAAAATGAAAAGTGGCCAATTTTTAACTATTGTTTAATAAATTATTAAATATTACGTTGCATTTCAACAAGATAACTTATTTGGTTGTTTATATTCATAAATTAAAATTATGAGTCCACTACGCTTTTTTTTATATGTTAACTGTGGGATTTCTTTCCTTCTCAGGGCTCTTGGGTCAAAAGTTTTTACAAGGAACCACAAACATCAACATTTGGACAAAAAAACCTTTTATACTATGGTACTAAACTCTACAACAAAATAAAACTATCCATTAAAAATCACAAAAACCATAATACATTAAAAAATCCAATAAAACACTGGATACGTTACATAGGGAGATCCGAAATAGAAAATATATTAACACCAAATACAGACTGACACCGAAACCACTCAACTGCACTTAAAACACCTTAGAATAATTTTTATTTTTTTCATCAAGCAAATCAATTTAATATAATGTAATTTAAAATTTTTTAAGTGAAATCCTCAGCACGGGAAATCCCAGTGAGTATACCATTATTTGTTATTTTGTATTAGAAAAAAAGAAGGTATAAAAAAAATATTATTATTGCCTCCCACTTTCATTAGTATCCTCGTTTTCCCCCTTTCTGCTTGCTTTTATAATCAAATAATGAAATAAAACCATTCACTCCGACCAGTTGAAATCATGTTCGCTGTAAATGGCGCTTCACTGTTGACAGAGTTACGTGCTAAAGGGACTTGCCTTATTAATGTTGATTTCCTTGAGGTTCCAGACCCGCAAATAATATCCAGCCACTATCCCGATAAGCCACGGGGAAGCTCTCATGTATGCTGGTAAGTAGTAGCCAGTCTGACGAGGTAACTGATCTTCACTGAAAACGTAAGATTTTTTTCTTGAAAAGATTTGTGGTCATTTTGTGGCGCCATTATTAACAAATTAATAAGAATAACCTTGATTACACCGCTTTTTTCATATATGAATATTAACATGTTTCGAAAGTAAAGCTTTCCTCATTGATATAAAGAGTATACTAAAAATAATGACCAGTATAGACAAATGATAAAATAATAATGTAAGAATAGACAACTTACAAACAGTATACGAGTACATAAATTAACAATAAGTGATGAAGTAAGTAATTGATTAAAAATGTTAAAAAAATATATTATTAAATATTAAAAAAGATATTACTTTTATTATTAATGTAAATTCGATAACAATAAATAAAAAATAAAATAATTTTTTAGCTTTAATTATTAAAATTTATGATAATAATATTCTATTTATAGTTGATAATGTGAAAATAAATTTAAGACAGCTTTTTAGAAAATATATATTATTGTGAATAATATTTCATGGACTATTAACACTTTTTCAAGTGTATAAAATTTCAAATTTATTTATCTATTCTTTATTTTATATTTTATCATTTGTTTACACTTGTCATAATTTTCAGTATACTTTTTTTTTTATTTGAATACCGCACAAGAGTCCCAACTGCTCCCAACCATCTGGAGCCAGTGAGACTATGGCATTCCCATTTGGAGAATGTTGTGAAGCTGAAGGTATTGGGGAGGGGTAGGAGAAGGGGAATACGAAGGTGGGGAAATATCTGGCTATTCAGATCTGGTCACCAAACACGGCTAAAAGCCATTTCAAGCAACGTTTCAATTCTGAATGGTGGTTTTTCACCAGGGCGATACTGAGAGTATCTTCCACTCTGGAACGTGCGCAAATATACTATATATTATTTTTATTTAATTTATTGCGAAACAACACAAATTAATTAAATAAAATTTACTTGCACACGCCGGGATTTGAACCCGCAACCTTCGGATTCGTAGTCGATAGCCTTACCCCTCGACCATGGAGGCCGTGGAGGTCTGTTTATCATGATGAGGAAATCTTTGCTTTCGAAACATGTTGAGAGTTAAAAATTACTGTTGCATTCAGTTCAATTAGCTGTAAACTAAATCTATGGCGTATATATAGCATTTATGTCAGGAGTGAGTCCCATTCATATTTCTAATAATAATAAATGTTTATTCCGGTATGTGGGGAGGTTAGTGCAGTCCCACACATTCCATAATATCGTACATTTATTACTGAGAAATTTGTTTTATATCTGACAATTACAGAATTATATTTAAAATTACTTTCGGGTTGGTTTATTACCTTCGGGAAAATGGATTACATTGTTAGTTATATTTAGTAATAATAAAGTTCTTGTTTACTAATCGCAGCGATAGCCAAGGCCAGAATGGCTTCCTTGATGAAACATCTTATTTCTAAAACGCAAATATCGGGAAAAATCAGAAAGTGATTTCAATGTCCGACTTATGCTTATTTTCATTGTTTATATAGTAATTTGAACTATGCTGCTAGAACATCATAATTAAATAAACGCAATCCCAATACCAATTTCAAAGACCGAGCATTTACGGTAGCAGGCCCAACAGCCTGGAACAAACTCCCTTCTTATTTGAGAAAAATCGACAGCTCTACTGAATTCAGAGCAAAACTAAAGACATCTTTTTAAATTATCGTTTCCAGAATAACGACCGCATTGGTCTAATGGTGCTTTCGAGTACTCAGCCCAAGATAATTACTTATATACCTATTTACCTTCTACCGCCCAGATTACCTTGATTAATTTCATAAAAAATTATTACACTTTTGTGCGCTTTAACACTGACAGCACCAGCAATAATCATAAAAAGTATTTATAATATTATAAATAGGCATGATAGTTGAAAGACATTAGTTTTAAGCCATATTTGCAATTCATTTCGCAGTATTGTATTTAAAATATGCACTGGGTCATAGATATGTATTAGTTTTAAATATGTACTCGGTTTATATGTGTGTTAGGTTTATATTCTAGTTATACCTACTTAAGTCTAAATTGTAAATCACTAGCTATAACTTTGAGTTGTTAAGTCACTACCTATAAGCCATAGATCAAAGTCACTAATCATAAGTCTCAGTAGTTAATCCCTAGTTATAAGTCTTAGTTGTAAGTCAATAGTTATAAGTCTTACTTATAAGCCATTAGTAATAAATTTTAGCTGTAGGCTATTGGTAGTACGTCAAGTGATATGTTATTTAATTAATTGTAAAGCGCCCTTGAGGTGATTTTCCCACGAAAACGGCGCTATAGAATTAATCCAATTATTATTTATTATTAATAGTTTTGTTTACAGCGCTTTTATTTGTTATATACTTCTTGCTGACCGGGTTTCGCTACTACCGTAGATTCTGCGGGGCAGTATACTACTAAAATATGAACTATAATACACATGTGTTATAGATTTCTAAAAACGGATGAGCGAATGGCCAAGGGTGAGGGGGGGGGGGGGAGTAGGTACCGGACCGGGAAGAGCACGTACTTTGTTGATTGGGAATATTTTAATAATCGGACTTATATTTAAATTTATTTCATTATTGAGTCTTATTAATTGTTTTCGTGTTTAATTCGTAGAACTTCATCTAATTTATTTTAGAAATTTTATGCCAATCAAATTTAGTAATGTTAACATTAAGTTCAGCGAGTGTTTTAGTTTGAAAATGGTCTTGCACGCCGAAACAGCTGTCACAATAATAAAAACTAAAATGCTTGCAGAACTTAACATTAACATTATTAAATTTGATTTACAATAATCTGCCTACTCTTATTATTTTGGCTTTCCTTATCTCTAATGCTTCTAAGTTATCTAGTAAAATTCTTATTCCATTTTTGTACAGTAAACTAGTGCTTGTATTTTTGTTTGTGTGGTCTGTTTCCAAGAGGTGCTTGTCAAATTCCGAGAACCCACCCTTGGCTCTTCACTCGCTCATTTTTATTAATCTATAACACATGTGTATCTTAGTTCATAGTTTAGTAATATACTGCCCTGAAGAAGCTACGTTACTGGCGAAACCCGGTCGGAAAGAATTTTTATTTTATTTTATCGTCTATTTCTATTGATGTTAAATTTATTAAAAGATTGATGACCAGAAGATTTGGTATTAATTTGCAATATTTATAATTTTTAAGAATGGAGAATATTAAAGAAATGATCTTAAAAAGCGTAAAAAGTTTTTAGTAGAAATTAAAAAAAAAACACACACATTTAGTTTATTTACAGTGTTGCAGGCAGTGGTCATTTTTTTACTTATTCTGTAAGTGAGTTTAGGTAAGCACTAACCGGCTGCTCTAGCTAATCACTTTACGTCTTCATTTCTTCAATGTATGGATATGATTGTCTGAAAAGATGAGTTTTAAGTTTATTTCTGAATTCTGAAGTTCTGAAGAAGTATATATAACAAATAAAAGTGATGTTAACAAAGTTATTGTTTTAGTTTAAAATTAAAATGTCCCACCACAAAGTTGAATTGAAAAAGATCATATTGCTATTTGTTTTGTGATGTTAATTTCGTAAATATAATTTTCATGTTTCCTAGTAACTTTGACTCCTTACACCGCCCACCCCCTCCAAATCACCACTCCCACTACCCTCACCTAATGGTGACTAATTTGTTTCTGTACTTGTTTAATTTAAGTTAGTTTTAAAAACGCTAATGAATGACACAGTTGTGTCGAAACCGGTAGCGAAATTAATAAGTTAAAAAGTAACAAAAGTACAAAGTAAATAAAACTTCCAAACAAAATGTCTAGAAATTGCTGCATAGTGAATGCCAAAAAAATACAAAAAAAATAGATCATTTTATTCTTATTTGTGTGGTTGGATAATGGTAATGGCTACATAGATAACCTGCAGGTTCATAAGTCATTCAATTACTGCATCCAGCGTTGGTTCAAGCAGCTATGCCCCAGGGAAATTATTATAATGAACACTATTCCACGGCGTGCTTATATATTTGAACCACTCAATAACGTAATGCAGGATCCGTAAGTTCCCATTATATCTATAGTCAAGGAGAGGGATATGGATTATAGAAAATCGTTTAATATATAAACACTCTCACCTTTCAGTAGCGGCAGTCCATTCATTGAGATAACAGACAGTATAAACGGTGACGAGAGCAGCCACAATCCACGCCCAAACCCAGATCAGGCCAATCTTGGCATGCCTTAGGATGGGAAATAGAAGTAGTGGAGATATGATATACAGCTGCATGTCCACATTCAGGTACCAGGTGTGGCCCAAACACTGAAACCAAATTATGATAACTTCATATCTGCAAATATTTGCAAAATATTTTTGTTTGGCTAATTAAGTTTTTAACACGAAAATGTAATACATATCATACTGTGACTTATGTTGCTAGTTTTTGCTATTCAGTCGCCGTACGTGAATCTTATCAATTACGATACCAATTTAGTATCCTTTAATGGAAACAATCTTTCCGGCAAGCCCTCCATTGATATGCTTGGTGTAATCCTAATTGACCAGCTCAGGTATGGGGCTCAATCGAAGCCAGAGTAAAGTTAGCTTCTCCGAAGCTGGGCGTATTGTACAGATCCCGCAAATACTTTAATTATACATAACTGTTGACCCTGTACAAATCGCAAGTACGCCCCACTGTGCTATTTGGCAGCCATCTCTGGTCAGGGGACCCAAAATATCTGAAAAAAATCCCTTGAATCTGAGCAGAAACGGATGGTCCGTTTAATAGATTCACCTATCTTAACAAATGGATTGCAATTTTGGGAGCACAGACGTCAGGTGGGAATGCAGTCCTGGTTTTATCGGTATTTTAATGCAAGATACTCTGAGGAACTAGCGTCATTGATTCATTCGGCACCGGTGGACAGTCTGGAAACATTTGCACATGGTTGACATTTGTCACATGAGAACGGGTCGCTTCTACGACTCGTTCTCATATTCAACAGCTTGGTTGTGGAGTGATCTGCCAGCCTCTGTGTTTCCTCCCTCCTACAACACGGGTCTCTTCAAGACCCAGCTTCACTCCACCCTATCCTCTAAAAGACCCTCCACACAACATCCCCAAAGATGATATACTGCCTTGGTAAGTAAAAACACAATGTCTTTCTTGAGAGTCTCAAGGAAGATACTGTGTTTTTACTTACAACGGTAGTATAGACCTTAAGGGAAATTATTTCCCTCAGGTGTTCCCTTCTATTCGGTGTTCTTTTTAGGATTTTTAAATGTACCATATCAACAGGGTTAACGTAGTTTTGAATGTAAAGTATGGTGCTCCACCAGTAAGGTCCGCAATTGTCAGTCGGAGCATTTAACGCTTTCCAAAATGGACCTCGCCCGACCTTGGCAAAGAGGGTGATCTGTAGACACAGCACCATCGCCAGCGCAGGAGTCAGCCTCAGCACGCGGTGGAGATACATCATGGGAATATTGCTAAGTGACTCTGAAAACACACGACATAATATACATATATTTTTTTAAATTTAATGTAAATCAAATTTAATAATATTATTTTAAAGTTCTACAAGCATTTAAAGTTTTTATTATAGTGACAGCTATTTCGGCGTTCATTGCTATTTTCTAACTGCGGTTAATCCACATTACGACGAATTATTTATATGGTTTTATTTACTCCCACATTTTAATATTATTTTCTAACTATAACGGTTTTGCCGATAGTAAATCATTATTTTTAAAAACCCGTACTAATTAGAATTGGGTGGGAGTAAATAAAATCGTATAAGTAAGTCGTCACAATGTGGATTAACCGCAGTTTGAAAATGGCCTTAAATGCCGAAACAGCTGTCTCAATATTAAAAACTAAAAATACTTGCAGAACTTAATAATAACATTATAAAATTTGATTTACATAAAATTAAAAAAAAAATGAATTTCTACGAATTAAACAAAAAAACAATTAGTTTTACACCATAAAACGGTTTTGCTTATCAGACTTTTGTGAATAATGACAGTCTTTCTTTATGGGATTGGTGAGAGATTATAGATGTTTTAATAAGTTATAATTAATAAACCTAAATCTAACAAAATTGTTTAATTCAAAGACTTACTGTCGTCAGTTTTTTGGAAAAAAATATATGATAGAAGTAGACCACTCAGCAAAAAGAATGTATCCACAGAAACGGTTGAAGCTATTATAGTTTGACCATGATATGACTGCATCCACTGAAACAGACATAACATAACTGTATGATAGAAGTAGACCACTCAGCAGAAAGAATGTATCCATAGAAACGGTTGAGGGTATTATAGTTTGACCATGATATGACTGCATCCACTGAAACAGACATAACATAACTGTATGATAGAAGTAGACCACTCAGCAGAAAGAATGTATCCATAGAAACGGTTGAGGGTATTATAGTTTGACCATGATATGACTGCATCCACTGAAACATACATAACATAACTGTATGATAGAAGTAGACCACTCAGCAGAAAGAATGTATCCATAGAAACGGTTGAAACGGTCCCCGTATTAAATTAATAAAATCGAAAGATGGAAAAATGTTAACGAATGAGAAAGAAATAAAAGTGAGATGGATGAAATACTTTGAAGAGGTTTTTGAAAGCAACCCGACTGATAGTGGTCCCAGTGGCGAATCAGGTATGAATTACGATGGCATTAATGTTCCCAAAATCTGCATGGATGAAATAAAAAGATCGATTAAATATACGAAGAACGGTAAGGCTGTTGGTTTCGACAATATTGCTGCTGAATACTTTAAGGAGATAACCGTATAATTCTCACACGGTTATGCAGACTTTTTAACCAGTGAAAGAGGTGTGCTTGGGCGCAAAAATGAGTAATCTGAAAGTATGTTGCCTGTTGTATGCTGATGATGCAGTGCTGATTGCTAACAGTATGGAAGATCTACAGTCCCTCGTATCTAGGATGAATGAATAATGAGCTAATGATGAATGTTAGAAAGTCTAAAGTCATGGTGTTTGAAAGAGAGAGTACGAAAACAGTGTGCAATATAATTGTCAATGAAGAATACTTGGAGCAAGTCGATGAGTTTGTATATTTGGGAACTATGTTAACGAGATATGGAAAGACTGATACGGATATTGAAAGAAGGGTGAGTGCCGAAAACTCCATTAACGGAGGACTGAACGCGGTTGGCGCTAACAATTTTTTTTCCAAAGAAGCGAAGCTAGCAGTCCACAATGGAGTGCTAATACCAACCCTGATGTATGGCAGTGAGACATGGAATTGGCAGAGGAAGGATGAAAGTAAACTGAATGCCGTAGAAATGAGATCTCTGAGACGAATGTGTGGTAAAACCATGTATGATCCTGTAAAAAATACTGAAATTCGTAAAGAATGCAAGGCTGATGTAAGCGTAATGAGTAAGATTAAGAAAGGGACGCTTAGATGGTTTGGGCATGTAGAGCGAATGAACGAAGAAAAGAATGTGTTTCTCGGAAGGTTTTTTTCAATTTGGATGAGTGTTTCAGGCTAATAATTATTGTTTATAAAAATAATTGTTACCCTTTGCGCTATGCACAATAATCTTGTCTTAAAAACTTTAGTTTATCAATTAATAATAATTTAAAAAATCATAATATTTTTGGTTTTACTAAATTACTTTAAAACAATATCCAAATATTGTGCAATTTGTTAGATTGTTTATAATAGTGTATACCTATGTTAATTTCAGATATCTAAATAAAATAGGTTGCTACCTAATAGACATTTTTTCATAATCAAATTCATATTAATTTGTAGATAAAAAAAATGCATCCTATTTGATAACAATGAATGATTATTCTTACGTGGAACATATCAATCAGGTTTTCGACGGGGAAGGCGATGCTATGTAAAAACCTGTGTGCCAAAATGATCCAAACTATAGATATGACCCTTATTCCATGTATGCAAGCCAAAGGGCCAGGGTCCTTACTGAGTGTGGTCAGTCTCTTGGAGTTAGTGTACACGGAGAATGCTGTCAGGAGGAAGTTCTGTGATTTCACATTTCCTATAGTAAAAAAAGTAAACATATTGGTGAAATTCCGCTATTAATAAATTGTTATTATTTATTGCCCTAATAAACTAACGATTTATGTAGGTATGTCGTTACATCAATAATTTATCCAATGCTTAGTATAGCCAAGCATTTTGGAAAAAAATGGTTTATATTGTTTTAGACAGTTTCTTCATACGAAGATGTCTCCCAAGTTTGATAGGTGATTTAACAATTTGGTACCATATGTGCTTGGGCTAATGTTTTGTATTATTCAATACATTTGGATACATACACTTGGATAATATATATGGCACCAATGCGTCAAAGCACAAATCTTCTGAGCAATTGCCTGCATTGGAAATTAGCTAAGTGTTATGTTATTTTGAGCAATCTCAATTCTTGACCCTTAACTGGCCAGCGTCGGACAGAGCATTCATTTCTCATGCAAGGCCGATGATCGACGATGTACTAGATGAGTGTTTCTCATGAAAATATTGGAATTTTTCTAAAATAACTTTCTAAAGTATTGATTTATGGTAGAAGTATTAATTATCAATTATTTAGAAGTACATACCTTTATCTTTAAATACTCTAAGCATAACTGGAACATTTTTATACTTATATTTGGTGTTCAAACAATATCAAAAGAACATTTATCAGGATTTTTAATTACCTTTCTTCACCAACTTGAACCAAACGTCGTACGTTGTGCCCAGTAGAAGTAAACCCCCGATCAGTGCTAAAATGACCCTGAAATAAAAAAATAACAGTGATTAGAAAATATGTTATAATTTCATATGATGAGGTAACTTGGTGACATAACAATATATTTTTTAAAATAAAACAATAACTTTTTTATTTATACCACTTTCATTTGTCACATACTTTTGACGACCGGGTTTCGCCACTACCAGTGAACATGTGAAAAAAAATGGTAATCACCCAACCTAACCGCTCGAAAATCGAAAATCTCAAAAAAAAAAAAAACTCCAAATATGGTCAGGAATCGCTACTTATAGTAAGTCGGGCACGTCTCTTAACACCCTGTATAATTACATTCATCCGAAATTGAGAAAAAATAATCTGCAAGGTTTCGCAATAAAAGTATTTAGTTAATAATATTCAAAAAATTATTTAAAAAAATATATATATATTGAAAACGATTCTCACGCCGCAACGATCTCTCCTGCATCCCACGGGCTTGGCTCGTCCACGCTGCAGGTACTCGCAGGGATTTCTATGTCGAGAGACATATTATATATACTCGTATTCGCAGAAGCCAGGGCAGCCGCGAGGGCTGCCTCTACGTCAGATGATTTGCAGGAATCCGGCATGCAGACCGCCATGTTAAAATACAAAGATTTTTGTCTGGTACTCGATATCCTGGAATATAAATGAATTAAATTACGTTTTATTATTTGTATAAATACTATACGTTCATGTAACGTTTCACATCAATCATGGAAAGAAAGGGGCAACAATACATCTAAAATGTTGGGAAAAACTGTGAAGAATGAAATTGGGTAGGGGAAGATGTTTAAAACGTGACACAATCAGGTCAATCAATCTTGGTATCTTCATATGGTAGACCTCCGCAAGGCTTTAGACAGCATATCACATTCCAAAGTCACCGAAACATTAAAGCAAATTGGGATAGGGGGAAAAGTGCCATCATGGTTTCAAATCTAAAAGAAAGATTTAAAAATTTCAAAATTTATAATTCTTTAAGTGAACCCAAAACCGCATCTTTCGGCATACCACATGGTACTGTCATCGGTCAAATCCTTTTTATTACAAATGTAAATAAAATGTTCAACCTCCCCATAGTTGGAGACATCACATCTTATGCAGACGACACTGTGGTGAGATCACGAAAGGAAAATCATAAAAGGAAACAATGAGAATAGTAAATACAAATCTTAATATACTCAAAACATGGTTCGACCAAAGTTGTCTGTCACCAAATACTGACAAAACATACTACATCCTATTCTCTTTAAACGAAAAAAAAACATGAAAACGGTATTTGTATCAAAATCTATTTATCTTTGTGTAAAAATAAAAAAGAATGCTACCATGCGAAATGTTTACCCATCACAGGCAAAACTAGCATAAAACATTAGTACCGAAACAGCTGTCACAATAATGAAAACTAAAAATCACATTTTTAAATTTGATTTACATTAAATTTAAAAAAATTTAAGAATATGAAAAAAAAACCATATCAATTCAACAATTTCCACAAAAATAAATATCCGACCAAGATTACGTGGCAACTACGAAATCCCTAAATTCAAAACTAGTGCTTCTCAACTCCATTACGCCTATCAAGGTATACATTTTTTTAATGCCCTCCCGTATAAAATCAAAACAGAAAAAAAGTTCTAATTCTTTCAAATCACAAATTAAACAATAATTAGATAACTCCAACAGTAATTAAAAGTCCTAAATTCTCTTTTAATTTTAGAAAACTCTCAATTGTAAATAATGCATGTAAATTAGAAAAAAAAAAAAAACATATCCTCTATAAATATTGGATCTGGCCTTTCGAAATATGACTATACTTTATCTTTATATCAAGTATGTGCCTTAATGTTGCATTTCTTTTGTCATCTACTTTTACCCTGCTATTTTGTAGATAATGTATTTTGTAAACTATGGTGTACAACAACACAAACTTTATCTATATTACATTTTTGATGTATTTTTAATTCTGTAGCATACCATCGTTGTCGCTACATGGCGCTACTCCCCAACTCAAACACGAGAAATCTTTCTCTATTGATTTAGGTAGGTTTTGTTAAATAAATTTATACTTTTTTCTAACTAGCTATTAAGGTATATCTGCAATATTTTATATATATTTATATGAAATAAATAAAAAATTAAGACGGGCCATTTCAGGAGAAAAACACCAGAAGAGTATGTAAGGGACGATATATGAATGTGAATTAATCATGGAGCGTGTATCAATACAGAGTTGTGTAGCGGTCTATCCTTACAAGGATGTCGTGTTAGCCATTTTATAACCTGCCGCAAAGGAGTTCCAACTGCCCGGAGCGGAGCTTTATTTATTTGTTTATCTGTCTGTGCCTGTCCCTCCAGGGACTAGCGATAACCTGTGGGTAGTATTCAGACAAAACTAAAATGGCGTATAGGAGTACTATGGCACCCGCTTTTCGGGGAATTTTTAAGACTGAAATAGGTGAAGGATGGGAAACAGGTAAAAAAAAGGTTGAACAGTTAGCAGCTAGATCCGAATGACAGGTCACAGGTCACAGGTCACATACTTCGAGTCTGATAGCGATCTCCCATGACAGCGATATATTCTATACGATTCTATACGATACTTTACTATAGTCACCACAATGGTGAACGCGTCTATCATTTCATAATATTTTTTCGATATCTGAATTTTCGTAGTTACCGTCCCCATATAAAACACCAAGAGTCGGCGGCGTTTTTTTAACATGTTGTCATATGAAGATCTAAGAATCTCGGCTAATGTACTCGTTCTGCAGAAAATGTCTAGATTCATCGCAGATTACTCAGAACTCCTACAACGGGTACAAGTATAAGTTCCCAATAGACTGGACAAAATAAAAATAATAAAAACACCTTAATTTACCGGGCATCACACATCTTTAACAAGCACTGCTCACAATTTGACATCAATAACTCTGCACCACACTTCATAAGGGTCTATATCGAGCTTTTATAACTTCATATACCTACTCACCTCATACTACCACCAATCTATTCCCCCCCTTCCTTTCCATAACTCATAACAAATTACATGTAATTTGTAAATTTATATTTCTTCTTTATTTTCTTTTAATTTTTTTTTTGTAAATCATTACTAAATTAACAAAATGACTTCGGACAAGACTTAAAGTAGGTATGTTGATAATAATCGATTTTGTTTTTCGAAGGTAGATCATATTATTATAAATGCGTCATAATAGTAACCGAAAAACCAGCATTATGTTGCTTGTTTATTTACTAGTCTGATGACATCTGTAATGGTCTAACCATCATCATTTTCTTTTTATAGAACCCTGGAAAATATTTTTTTTTTATATGCATAACTTTCATGCTAGAAAAGCTTAAGGGAGCGACATCTATCGACTTATGGAGAGTTTGATTACAGTGAATTATAATCCAATAATTTTGATTCATAAAACTCGTTGCAACATAAAACCACGAGATGGCAGTGGGAAGAAGGCGTTCCCTCTTATAAATAAACATCACAGGATTGGGCCAGATCAACGAAAACGTTACCAATCAAACGAGCGTTTTACATAAACAACAATTAGTGGTGACAGGACAAAGGAAATATTAATTATTTATGTGAATCGAAAGGGTTCAGATCGACGGCCTATAATGTAAATATTCCAGCAGAGGGCGAATAGGGCGAGAGAGGTCGTGAACTTTAAAGAATACAATGGATAATGCAGAGATAGATAACCATCGAAAAGTGAAAGCAGAAAGTAAAAATAATACGCAAAAAGTTAATTACAAATAAAAAACTACAAAGAAATGATTTATCTTGCACGGGGAAAGGTGTGGTTGCATTATAATTTAGACAGAAAGGCGTGTCATGTAAGGCTAAGCGGAAATGCAACGAATTAGAGAAAATAATTCAGAGAACAATAGCTTCAAC
This sequence comes from Halesus radiatus, assembly GCA_022606495.2. Lineage (NCBI taxonomy): Eukaryota > Metazoa > Arthropoda > Insecta > Trichoptera > Limnephilidae > Halesus > Halesus radiatus. The sequence goes on from JAHDVE020006272.1 coordinate 23,770, forward strand.
AGATGAAAAGGGGGAGAAACAAGAATTATACAGTATGGAAACTTCAGCAAACTTAAGAGGCGATTTAGGAGGGACTAATGCGAAATAGGAGTACAATTTTCTAATTTCAGGAACGTAGATAATTACAAGGGAGTGAAACTAGACTGATTTTAGGTGATAAAAGGTATTAATTGAGTAGATTCGGGACATAAGATATTATGAAAATGTAGATGAGAAATGTATCAATCAATTATAAAATTTAAACTGAAGGAATTCAATAGAAATATTGAGATATATGGACTACTAATTTGAATATAGTTCGATACATTTAGGTAAAATTTTGAGGTTGTCAATGACTAATGTAAACAAGGCGACAAGAATTGTGTATTTAAGCGACCAGATGAACATGAAACTCAGGTGATAAAGAGACAAACAAACAATTAAGGTTATACAGGGAAGATAGGAATATTTATTTAAGGAAAAGTAATAAAAAATAATGAGTTTTCGACAAACTCTGATTTATATCGGTTTTTTACAAAACCAATGGTTATTACCCATAATAAACAATAGGCTAATGTGATATTGAGTTAGAGTGAA
>JAHDVE020006274.1:0-27648 GCA_022606495.2 Halesus radiatus
CGTCCGGCTTGCCGGGCTGGCAACACGGTCTCGCGTCATTTCGGTGACCCAAAATTTTCACCCGGCTTGCGGGCCTCGCCCGTGAAAACTGCCTTTTTTAAGGCAATAACACTACAATATTAATTGATCAATTTCTGTTGCAGACTGGCACCACCCACCATCAACCCCCGATCTAGCCCCCCACTGAAGGCTAGGTACAGGCAGTCGGCTCTGTATCGCCTCCTGCCTAACGCCGACGCCAGACAGTTCCGGAGAAGAACCAAAACCGGACACATTATTGTCACCTTTCCCCTCCCAGAAGCTCCAATGCCGCAGCCCGCATCCGAGCAGGAGCCCACGGCGGGGCCCTCATCTGCCCCCCACCGCCCCCCACCAGGCCCGGCCTCCACCTACAAGCCCCCATCGAGGCCCGCGGTGGCCATGGAAACCTTCCCTCCCCTACCACTAAGCGACGGCTGGCGCCACCCGACCAACCCGATCAAGCGGCCCCATTCACCAACTGCCGAGAACGCGACTGTCCGGTGTGACAACCGGTTCACCGGCCTACCTGAGGTGAGCGAGGGCGGCGGCGCGCCGCGCACAAAACGTGCCAATTTTAATAACACTTCTCCCTCCACAGGTGAACCCGCCAGGAGGAGCCGCGTGCCCCCAGTGGTGATGACCCTGGGCGCCAAGACCCACCAACAGATAACGGCGAACATCAAGACACACCTCGGACCCGGAAACGACTTTAACATCCGGTACAACAGGGGCGGCACGGCCAACATCCTCGTGCGCTCCATGAAAGACCATCAAGCCCTCACCAACGGCCTACGAGCGGAAGCCACGAGCTTCCACACCTTTACGTCGGAAGCCGACAAGACCAAGAAGACGGTCATCAAGGGCCTGCCCGATGTGGAGATCGAACACATCATGGAAGACCTCGAGAGCCAGGGCTTCCCCGCCATCAAGGTCGTCAGGATGACGACAACATCCTCCGAGTACCCGCTCTTCCTGGCCCACTTCAACAAGGAAGTGGATATGGGGAGACTAAGGACCTCCGTCCTATACCTGTGCCACTGCAGGATCAGGCTGCAAAAGTACCGCAGCAAGCACCTGCAGCACGGCACCCAGTGCTACCGATGCCAGGGGTTCGGCCACGGGTCGAGCACCTGCTCCCACACGGCACGCTGTGTCAAATGCCTGCTGGAGCACGCTTCATCCGAGTGCCCCAAGAAGACCAGGGACGAGCCCGCCGCGTGCTGCAACTGCGGAGGCCCACACCCGGCCAACTACCGAGAGTGCCCCAAGAGGGTACAGTACGTTTCTGCCCTCCAGCGCAGATCGACGACGCGCCACACCACGCCCCTGAACAGGGCAACAGAGGCACGACCCCCACCACCCACCGTCAGAGCTGACGACCGGCGATCCTGGGCCAACGTCACCAGCGGCTCCACCCCGCCTCCTCCACCGGCCGAACCACGCCACCGACCCGAACCGGAACCGACCACCAACAGCGATGATGATGACATCATGGCTCTGCTGCACGGCCTCATCTGAGTGCGCAGCAGACTGGCTTCCTGCAAATCCAAAGCAGAGAAGCTGATTATCCTCATGGAGCTCCTCAACGACACCATCAATGGATAAGGACGCATCCGTGCTGAAGATACTCATGTGGAACGCACGCAGCATCCAGAACAAAACCGACGAGCTGCTAGACCTGACCAACAGTCTCGAGATCGACATCATTCTTCTCAGCGAAACTCATCTCTCCGAAAAAACCAGACTCAGAGTGCCAGGCTACGACGTCTACAGAAACGACAGACCACGACCTGAGGACAGAAGGGCACGCGCAGCGGGCGGAACAGCCATCCTCACACGCCAAGGACTCCAGATAACGAGACTACCAACACCTGCTATGGAAAACATGGAAGCTACTGTCATCAGAGTCGAGATAAACCACCTACCGACTACAATCATCTCGGCATACTGCCCGTCGAACTCAGCGAATATCACGAGAGGCGACCTCAACAAATTACTCGCGCTAGGTACAAGAGTACTCGTAGGAGGTGATCTAAACTCCAAACACCGACATTGGAATAACTTCAGATCCAATAAAAACGGAAATATTCTCTTTAAACACCTCGAGAATCACGACTACGTAGTGCTCGCACCGGACAAGCCGACCCTATACAACCCGAGGATGAAATACCCGAGCACTCTCGATATCGCGCTGGTGAAAAACATACCACACATATCTCCACTGATGACACTAGACAAACTATCATCCGACCATTTTCCGGTGAGCTTCACAATCGGCGGCAACATCACGAGAAAAACCAGAACTCAACTCGATCTCCGAAAAGCCGATTGGAAAAACTTCAAGGAGGGGATCAACGAGCAAATCTACCTAACATCCGAGACTCTCACTACGCCGGCGCGCATTGACGAAGCGGTCAACTCGCTGAAGAAAAACATCCAAACAGCCCGCGATAAGTGCATCCCCGTGAAGAAAATCCAACCCTTCACCGTGAAGCTCACACCGTACATCAAACTTCTGATCACCGAAAAAAATAGACTTCGCCGAATCCACCAGAACACCCGAGAAACCTGCTTCAAAGTAGCCGTCAACGCTCTCGGCAGAGAAATCATGGAAGAGATCGCGAAGTTGAAAAATACTCTGTGGTCAGAAAAAATCACGTCTCTCACTACCCAGGACAACTCACTCTGGAAAATGGCAAAGGCCCTGCGCTATCAAGATAACAGCATCCCGCCCCTCAAACAGATCAACTCCTCGAACCTGGCACTCTCGGACGAAGAAAAATCCAACACCTGGGCCGACGGATTCGAGAAAGCTTACGCTACAACGGACGGCATGAGCGACCCGGCAGTAACCAGCATGGTAGACAGCACACTAGCAGAGCTACATTTGCTTCCCCAAACCGACGTGGACGACATCAGGCTCGCTTCACCGAAAGAAGTGGCCCACATCATCAGGTACCTCAAACCAAACAAGGCACCGGGGGAAGACCAAATCACCAACACGCTCCTCAAACACCTTCCGCAGAGAGCTATCATCTACCTGACGAAGATCTTCAACGCCTGCCTACTGCTGGGCCATTTTCCCGCCTCATGGAAAAACGCCTGCGTCCTACCTTTCCACAAAGCGAAAAAAGATCGATCGAATCCGACTTCATACCGCCCCATCAGCTTGCTGCCTACGCTCAGCAAGGTACTCGAGCAAGTCATCCTCAACCGGTACCTCCCCCACCACGTCAACAACAAGACTCTACCTGACGAACAGTTCGGTTTCAGAAAGAAACATTCGACAGTCCACCAGCTCACGCGCGTCACGGAGCACATTTCGAGAGCTTTCAACGTGAACCAATACACCACCATGGCTCTACTAGACCTCGAAAAAGCTTTCGACACAGTATGGATGGACGGGCTGATTCACAAATTGTACATCACGAAAACACCTACGTACATCATCCGAATAATTCAAGCCTATCTGAAGAACCGAACCTTCAACGTCAAAGTGAGGGAGACCACATCAACATCACGAGAAGTACCCAAGGGCGTGCCGCAAGGAAGTCTACTCGGGCCCCATCTCTTCAATCTATACACCTACGATGTTCCCCCTCTCAACCGGTGCAAGAAAGCCACGTACGCCGATGACATGGGCCTATACGCGTCATCCGTAGCGCCCAGACTGGCCGTGAAATACCTACAAGAGGGTCTCAACACCATCGGAGACTACTACAAAAAATGGCGCCTCAAACTCAACGAGGCCAAAACCGAAGCCATCACCTTCACACGTAGGCTGAAAAACAAGACACCGAACGAGAAAATCACCATGAGCGGAACTCAACTAGAGTGGAAACCCGAAGTGAAATACCTAGGCCTCACCATGGACAGCCGCCTAAACTGGAAAAGCCACATCGAAAACGCCAGAAACAAAGCGCAGCAAGCTATAGGAGCAATCAGCCCCATCTTCAATCGGAGAAGCCCACTAGCTGAGAAGAAAAAACTCTTACTATACCAGAGTCAAATCCGCCCAGTTCTAACTTATTCCATTCCAGTGTGGAGTAACATATCCAAATCTACATACAAGAAAATTCAAACTCTTCAGAACAAATGTATAAAGATTACGTACAATACACCTATGTACACAAACCTCAAGATCCTACAAGAACAACAGGAAATTCCCACACTCGAAGAATACTCTCACCAACTGACGACGAGATTTTACAACACCTTAAATCCCGAAAATCCACTCGTGAAAGAACTGGGCGCATACAATTCACCTGACGATCTCCCGTTCCGCTACAAGCACAGGATGCCGAAACACATTATTCTGGAGCTCTACGAGGACTCCGACACCGAAGACGACACGGACTCCGACGCGCCCCCCGATCTCGACGCGCCCCCCGGCCCCGACCCACGCGCGGACACCACCGATATGGGCACCACCGTCACCAATACGGACACCCCCAGCGCGGGTGTCCACCCGGTCACCATCCACACGGACACCCGCGTACGGCCACCACCGGCTAGGGTCCGGCGCTATCCCGCACATCCGGACTAGGAAAATAGAAGACGACGACTACCAAAAAAGAAGAGGACTAACACCGGAAAAAATGAAATAGATGAAATACAATGAAATGTAAAGTATTGAAGTACCTGAAATGTAAAGTATTGAAATATTTAACTTCAGTAAAATTAAAAGTAAACAACAGTAAATAGTTCAGAACTAAATGTTTGTCTTTCCCAGTTTTGTTTGGGGTTTTTTATCCAGTTAAGATCTTTTCCCTAAAAGTCATGAAATGTAATTAATAAATTCAGTCAATTTAAATAAAACCATCAGATGGTAATAGTAATAAGGCCAAAGTGGCCGGAGTACTAGTTAGCCAGAACTCATGAGGGGTATGTGTATAAGCCCCAGCTAGTTAGAGGATTACGAAAGAATCCGTAAAATCAAAAAAAAAAAAAAATCAAAAATCAGAGCCACGTGGGATACCTAAAGGCGTGCCGCAGGGAAGTCTCCTTGGACCGCACCTCTTCAATATATACACGCACGACATCCCCCGAGACGACAGATGTAAACAGTCTACGTTCGCCGATGACGTCAAGCTACACGTTAGCTCGAGAGATCCAAACATGGCGGCCATATACCTACAGCGGGCGCTCGACGTCCTGGTGGAATATTACAAGAAATGGCGCATGAAGCTAAACGAGACGAAAACGGAAGCCATGGCCTTTACAAGAAAAAGGAAAAATCGACAACTTGACGTCAAGCTCGAAATGGGAGGACAGCAGATCGAATGGAAAGAAGCAGTGGTCTATTTGGGACTCACAATGGACTCGCGGCTAAATTGGAAATCCCACGTGATAAAAGCGCACACGAAAGCTAGAAAAGCGATCGGCGCAATGCGGCCGATATTCTGCAGACAAAGTTCGCTACCTCTCAGAACCAAACTCCTCATTTACTACTCGCTCATTCGACCGTTAATTACCTACGCTTTTCCCGTGTGGAGTAATAGATTAAATTCAGTATACGCTAAACTCCAAACATTACAAAATCACTGCATTAAAATCACATATAACACCAGAATCAGAACAAATCTAAAAACACTACACAAAACCTATCTTGTACGAACACGCACACAAGTTGTCCGAGCGTTTTTACAACTCACTGAAACACAGCAAAAATACACTAATTCGAGAGCTCGGACAATACACAGCGCCTAGTGATTTCACTTTCAAATCCAAGCACAGACTTCCAAAACACATTCTCATGAACCAAAATCTCACATGGCACGAACCGGACGAATGAGCGAGCGGTAAGTCCTCCCAATCCCAGACTCCCCACCCAAATATATTACTGATATATACTCATATGTACGTATATAGATAATTATTTATTTTTATTTAGCTCCATATCTACATAAGTAAGTCTATTCATAATCTCCCATACACGTATATATCTACACAAAAACAGACATACACATACACATTACAAAACGCAGGATCTCAAGATCGAGATCACTGAAGTTCGAACTCGTTCTTGGGAACATCGGGCGCTTCCTCCTGAATAAGGTTTTCTATGGTTTTCCTTATTTCCAAAGGCGAATGCGGAGGAACTCCAACAAATAGGCTATAGCCGATACCCTCCCCCCTCCTCAAACAACACAAATAGACATATATGTATTTATACCAAAGTGCTGATGCTGATGCTGCTCGGACCGATTATGAGGATGATGCAAACATGCAATTTAGTAGGGTTTTTATGAACAGATTTTTCCCTACAGAAATCACAAGACGCAATTGACATCAACGGTCAGGTGTACGGGACAAGATCTGTAAACTCTTGCCGCACGTTTAGAAGAAGAAGATGATGCTGGCCACTTCGACGCTTCAGAGCAGGTTAGGAAGGAAGGGGGAAGGTGTATGCCTTGAGGGGGGGAAATGCCTTGAGAAAGGCAAACGATTTCTTCCAAGGAGGTGGTGAAGGTGAAGAAAAAGTCTTGATCGGTTTTCAGGCCGGGTGAAGATGCAGGCGAAGTAGGCAGAAGAGGTGTTGAATCCGTGAGAATACTCTACTTTTTTAGAATTGCAACCGTCGCTTAAGTACTCCGGTGCGATACCGTGCTGAGAGGAGCCGGCGTATCGGGCAGTTTGTTTGTTTTTGTTTTTGTAGCTTTATTTAGATGTAAGCAAATTTTCATACATCTAGTAATAAAAAACATATAAGATACATAATAAAATAAATAGAGTCATAAAATTATAACGGAAAGAATACAGTTAATAAAAAAAGAAATACAGTTACCCCAGTTCAAAAAAAAATAGGGTTTAAGGAATACAGTTAATACAAATAGAAATACAAGTCATAAATTTTTCTTTATGTGTACAGCACATGTTTTACGGAAAGTGCCAAGACTTGATGCTTCCTTTATGGAATTTGGTAGGTTATTATAAAGTTTTTGCCCTTTATAAAACACGCTGTTCTGTGTACACGTAAGTTTTGTTTTGGGAAGCCTGAAGTCTCGGCAACTCCTCGTAGGATAATTGTGAATATTTTCATAATACATAATATTAGTTTGCAGATATTTAGGGAGCATGTTATTTTTAAGCTTGTAAATCATTGTTAATGTATTATATATTATATGTTGTTTAGTTGTCATCATATTTAAGTTTTGTAACATAGTTTTAACTCTAGTAAAGATATTACATTTCAGAATCATCCTCATTCCCCTATTTTGTATAACCTTTAGTTTATTATTTTGGGCCTCGTTACATAAGAATAGAACACTAGAACAATAATTTAAATGAGGAGTTACAATAGAATTGTATACAAGGTGCGTTGTCTTGAGATCCAAGTTATTCCTAATTCTTTTTAGGAAGCCAACTTTTTTAGCAATTTTCTTAGATATGTATTGTGAAGTGTTTGTCGAATTTTAATTTATCATCTAATATTATACCCAAATATTTAATACTGTTAACCCTTTCTATCTTTATGTTATCAATGGTTAGTTTTGCATGTTCGGTTCCACCTTGACTATCAATAATCAGAAATTTAGTTTTCATAACATTCAGTTTAAGTTTGTTTATGTTTAACCAAAGTGTTACATTATTTAAGTCATTTTGTATCTCTTCAATGGCGTCCTGTAATTTTTTCTGGCTATATATAACAATGTATCATCAGCAAATAATTTAATGGCACAATGCTTTAAAACTTTAACAATATCATTTATATATATAATGAATAACAATGGACCTAGGACAGATCCCTGTGGAACGCCTTTACTAGTATGACGTCGATCTGATATTATACCACCATATTTTGTTACTTGCGTTCTTTCTGATAGATAATCAACAAACCAATTAATTTCTTTACCGTTAATTCCAATATTTCTTAATTTTTTTATTAATCTATCTCTATCGATTGTCTCAAATGCCCTTTTTAAGTCTAAAAATACTGCAGTAATTTTACTGTTTTTATCTCTATAATTTTTCCATTCTTGTATTACATAGTTAATAGCGGTTTCACAAGAAAATTTATTTCTAAAACCCGATTGTTGTCGAACTAATATCTGCTTTGTCTCAATATATTCAGTTAATTGCTCCTTTACAATGTATTCAAGTATTTGTTCATATTTGGGTAAGCAATTTGTCGGTCGGAATTCGTCAAATTTTTTTGGGTTATCGATTTTCGGAATAGGAGTTATTACAGATGTCTTCCAAGTTTTGGGAAACACTCCACTATTCAGAGATTCATTGATAATTTGTACCATCGATTCGCCAATAATATTAATGGAGTCTTTGATTATATTTATTGTAATACCGTCTGGAGATTCCTTCGATTTCATGTTACTTAAGACTCTTTTTAAGTATGGTAAATCTATATTTTTAAACTTAAACTCTTCATCGGTGCATACAGTCCGGTCTATGTCTAGTTTGTTAACGGGACATTCTGGAATACTTTCGCTTATAAGATCTATGCTCGAAATAAAGTGCTTGTTAAATTTTGACGCTATATTCTCAATTTCTTCTTCATTTCCATCTGGGAAATCAATCGATTTTACAACATTTTTTTGTTTGCCCTTTATGATTCCTTTTAGTGTTATCCAAAGTTTTCTTGGCTCATTCTGTTGTGTTTCTAATTTTTGTTTATAGTAATCGCACTTATGTTGTTTAATTTGTTTTGAATAAATATTGCGAATTTTTTTATATGAATTCCATTTTTCTTTGGATGGTTCCAATTTTGCCGCTTTATATGCATTATCTCTCTGTTTTTGAAGGTTATGTAATGGTATCGAATACCATCTGTTAGTATTTTTAAACTTAACACTTCTTATCGGTATATTTTTGTCGACTGCCGACGTCAAAATTTTGATGAAATTTTCTGCTTTGTCATTTAATGAATTAGACTCAGTAATTTGTGAGATATTATTTTTTAAAGTTTCACAGAATTTAGAGTGATCATAGTTCCTTTTATCACTATACATAATTTTCCTTGACTCATTTTTTATTACACTCGTTTCAAGTAGTGTTATTATGTTTTCGAGGTCTGATATTTTTGGTGTATCCACAACCTTTACGTTCAAGTAAAAATGATTTGATATAACCAAATCAATAATGGTTGCTGATGCGTTTGTTATTCTCGTTGGTTTTGTCACAAGCTGTTTCATTCCTAGATCATTCACTAAACTTTGGAGTCTATTGCTGTAGGTATTCTTTACTTTCATATCAATATTAAAGTCACCAGCTATATAAAACATATCTTGGTTTTTCATATTTTTAATACACCAATTTTCAAAGAAATCTAAAAATTTCGAATGGCTTTGGTTTGGTGAGTGGTATAATACAGAGTAGGTTCCTTTAATCAAGTTTTTTGTTATTTGTATTGCCAGCATCCACGTATTTTTTTCATAAAATACTTGATTTGATATTATTTTGAAAGATATACAATCTTTAATGAACATAATCACTCCTCCCGTATGTCGACTATGTGAATCGCATCTTACAGTTGAATACCCTATAAATGATACTTCGGAATCGTATACATCGTTGGATATACACGTTTCACTTAGCATTAAAATTTCTGGTTTGACTTCTTGCAATAATACTTCAACTTCATTCACATGAGCCAAAAGGCTTGAAATATTTAAGTAGTATACAGTTGCTTTTCTTTTTATCCTAAAAAATCAATTTCTTCTCTGATTCTATATTTCTTTTATATATAGGACACTCCTTGCTCCATGCCTGATGGTTATCGTTCAAATTTAATGAAAGTTTATCATTTGTGAGTTTGCAGTTAATACATTTCATTTTGTCAACATTTTCCTTACATTCTGACGTATCATGTTCGTTTGAACATCTTCCGCAAGATTTTTTATTTTTACAGTCCCCTGCCTTATGTCTACATCCGTTGCAGTTGAAACATCTCAGAACTGAGAGATGATCGTAGACAGCACATCTGTTCCATCCAATATTTGTCTTAGTTTCTTCTAACATTTTAGAGTGTGTTTTTCCATCTACTTCTATGAATACGGTAAAATTATTATTATGAGCGACCGTAGAAGTGGCGGGGGTCGGAGAAATGTCCCGTTAGTGGCCAGTGGCGGGTAGGCACGAAAACGACATTCAGGGGCGTAGAAAAACGAAGACGATAACGTGCACTTTTTACCGTCCTTCTTCTTCTCCACGCCCGGAACTCCGCTTATCGAGAGCCATATGAAATGAAATATGAAATCGGGCGTTGCACAAATCTTCATTTGTGCAGGCATAGTTCGATATAGAGATTTGTATCTAAGTCGCGTCTCCATCGATGAAAATAAAATATGAAATCGGGCGTTGCACAAATCAACATTGTGCAGACATAGCTTGATGGAGAGTTGTATCGAGTCGCGTCTCCATCGAAGCTGCACGAACCCGATAGAGTTGTATCTAAGTCGCGTCTCCATCGAGTTGTAGTCGGGCCGTCTGTGTGAGCCCGACAGGTACTTCGTACGAGTTCGATATAGAGATTTGTATCTAAGTCGCGTCTCCATCGAAGATGCACGAACCCAATAGATATTTGTATCTCGTCGCGTCTCTATAGAGTTGTTTGTACAAAATTCAGTCGGGTCGTCTGTGTGAGCCCGACAGGTGTTGTGTACGAGTTCGATATAGAGGATTGTATCTAAGTCGCCCCTCCATCGAAGATGCACGAACCCGATAGAGAGTTGTATCTAGTCTCGTCCCTATCGAGTTGTAGTCGGGCCGTCTGTGTGAGCCCGACAGGTACTTCGTACGAGTTCGATATAGAGGATTGTATCTATGTCGCCCCTCCATCGAAGATGCACGAACCCAGTAGAGATTTGTATCTCGTCGCGTCTCTACTGAGTTTTGTACCGGTTTGATGTTATGCAAACGGAGGGTATTACAAACATGAATTCACGTCTGGTACAGTCAGGTATTAATTAAAACCCATCATGCAGTGAAAGGTGTGAGGCGCAAAGACGCCGTTCTATTTGTATAAAGAACTTGTAAATTTAGAAACAGTAACTTTAAATGTTTCGTCACTTCATGACCAATAAGAAACTAAGAAATCAAAAATCAGAGCTCACGACTGGACCGACCCTTCCGCTTTCGCCTGCCTCTTCAGAAGGGTCCAGTGGACCCTTCTGAACGACTTGGACTTCTTCTCTTCACCCCCTGGCCCTCTCCCACTTTAATGCAAGATCGAGGGTGCTGTGTCGGACAGCTTGCCGCCCATTTTTATATTGTGTGAATAATTGTAACTTGTAAGGGAATCGGGTCGTGTGGAAAATAAATGTTGCTCCACTGTTCGCACACAGGCCCGATTCCCGATATTTTTGTATATGTGATGACGGGTGGTCTGTGGATGAGCATGTTTCCCCAGACCACTCTGACCACTAGAATGAATAAAGATGACAGAGCGAGACGGTGATGTCGGGTAAAAACTTTCACGGCGCTGCTCGATGCAGATTGTGTCGATAGCGCCGTGAGAAGCCGACTAAGCCGCCCGGCGTAGCGCCTGGTTGGCATTTGTATACAGGCCGAAAACGAGCTAATCGGCAGTCATCCAGCGACACTCGAACCGACATCACCTCTGCTCCACCGACCGCTCTACCTCGCTCTACTTGAAACCAACCTGCCTTCTTCTTTGACCCCCTTCACAGAACCAAACCATCGAATGACCACGGACAAGGCATGCAGAGCAGCATCCGAGTTTGCACAAAATTGTGTATTGTGCAAACGGATTTGTACAGCCGCAGGAGTTTTTGCACAAAAAGGAATTTTGTGCAAAAGGCAAAGTGATACAGAAATCGTCGTCGTCTCCTCTTGCAAAAGGTAACGATAGGTCGCCACCCCCTCCCCTCCATAGATTGCCCGCTTCGTAGATTGGGATCAGCCGGCCTCTACAGTTCGCTTGTGTGCCAGGATACGTCTGGTACAGGTGCCTTTCTCAAGGCGCCCTCCCCCTCTCCTATCCCTCCTTTCTCCGAGGCATGCAGTAGCCAGCCCCGCAACATCTTCGAAACGTGCGGCAGGTGTTTACAGAACCTGTCCCGTAAAATATTTTTTTTTCATAAAATTGCTTTCTATCTTTCTTGGATCACACTTTTTTTCTATAAACACCATAATTTTTTTTTGCATATTCCTAATTTCGATTCCAAAATGTCGAGCACAAGTGAAAGTTCAAATGAAGATGTTGAAATGGCAGAACAATGAAAAGATCCGACTTGATATGTTTTGTGTAAAAAGGGACTGAATGGAAAATCCTGTACATTTTCTTTTCAATAAATATGTAGTATTCAATTTCTGTATCATAGTTTGAAATCTAGTGAAGAGAATGTTGAAAGAAATGTGAAAAATGGTGTATTTTTACAGAAATGACACATTTTTTCTTGTTCATTTAAATTATCTATAAAAACAGACTTGTTTTGAGATTTTAGAACATTTTGATAAATTATATTTGCCACTAAAAGGGTTAAATTACCCTTGGAGATTAGATTTCGTGAACTTGATATTAAATTACCTTTGGAGATTTTTTTTATCAAGGGCAGATTAAAAAAGTGAATGGTGAAGTATTTGTTTATTCCATCAGAATCCAATCCATGGCCCCAAATATTGTTATCCTATGCACAAGGGACCCCGAGCCCGAGCCCGCGGGTAAGAAACGAGCGACACCAGTGCCCTAATTATTTTGGCTATTATGAATAATATTTAGAGAACAATCTTTACATTCAAATATTAGGATTTATTTAACACTGATTTAATAATTAATTTACTTTAGGAATGTTGAAGGCGGGAAAATTGGAATAAATAAAGTATTTATGGTGAGGTGCAGTTTATTTGGGTATTAAATAACTTAATGGACACAAAATAATACAAGTTACTTAGATTTGTTACTTGTCACTTGGCTTCGTCTACAATTCACCCATTTACAGATTTATTCTCCAATATCCACCCAGTGACAAATTCCCTCCACTTCTTTATAATACATCTTATTTTTGATAAACCTCATTTGAAAAACATTGGGTTTATCTGTGTGACACACACACGCACACGCAGACATAGCATTATACAAGTAATAACTAATTATTGATGGTGGAGCAACTACTAAGGAATTTGATTATGAAATAGATTACAACATACCAATCAGGTACTTGACAATAGGACAATGTAAATCTCCAGCGGACAAAGCATTTAACAAGTGCCTCGAGCACTTTCAGAGATAATAGGGCCATCACACAGAGACCCGTAGGACAGTATGGTGCTTCAATACATACAAACAATACTCATGCATGAGAAAAGTTGCTTAATTACAACTTACATATTAACAAATCACTGTGAAGGTGCTAATTATCCTGGGCATCATAACTTAACAGCCTAATACCACCCTGTGTTTGGCAACAGTACAACAGCTTTTCTTTGGAATCATTGATCTGTCTGTCGACACGAGTTACAAGTTACTGTTGCCACACAAAGCATCATCGGGCGGGGAGGGACACGACCGTATACAGGTGTTTCAGTTAGAGTTTGTAAGTCTTCATACTAACTTCCGCAAAACAGATATGTGAGCAGGTAAGGGTTCCTTGCTTCGCTCGGATCACTCGGCGATACATTTTATAATAGTACAGGCGACAGACCGGCTCTTCTCCCCGGAACCACCGGAAGGTGACACGGGAACAGAACAATATTAAATTATCATGAAAATTATTGTCGAGAAAACGTGTTTCTTGTTTTATCATTTGTAAAAGAGAATATTTTATACAACAGTAATTGAAACAGCCTGTATATATATGTATAATTATTATTAAATAAATAGAATAATCTAGATTAAGTGGTAATTAGGAAAATATCTACAATAAACATTGTTGTACTTCATGCAATGTACATAATTATAATGAAGGCAATATTTACACATTGAGAGAGCCCCACAATTATAATATTGTCTATCGACTCCTTTCTCCGTACCATCAAATATCATATTTTCCTTTGTGTGTCAGTCAGGGCAGTCAGTGTAAGCCCATCAGCCCATCACCAGGTGGAGCAGTGACAGGAGCTGGTGACCACAGTACGGAGCGTCACATCATTGTGTCGGAAACACAGAAAGACGGTACACTTTACATAAATGGACACGGCATGACAGTGGGGATAATACAACGAGCACACCTCTTGCCCACGCGACACCACTCGGCTCTGCGCAATAATAAGTGTGTTTTCATTGTGGACTTTGACACAGTGTGCATGATCTAATGATGTGAACATTTTTCAAGGAAATATGAATTGCATAAATACTACATATTAAATATATGACGTCACAATATGCATCAATATTATATTTTACTTTTCCTGTTAATCGCAACAAATGAGAGTAAAGTCCGCAAATATCTTTTTTGCTTCTAACTACAATTGAAATATGAATAAACCGAGTGATATTAGACAACCACAAAAGCCACAACAGTAATAGGCAGAAAAAAGGACAGATAATAAAGGCCTCCACAATGGTATACAAAAATAGAAATTAGTAATATAAAAATGTTTATAAGAAATGGAATTTCAATATTTGTATATACAGCATTTCATATCTCAGAGAATATTCTGGCTCTTCTTGATTTCGAAACCTGGTGGCTGATAATCCTCATCTCTCAGGATTGTCCTATAATGCTCTCTTCTAGTCTTTGCACAGATAAGAAATGCTTGTTTTTAGACTGGTAGTCCACATTCAATATGGTTGCGACTCCATATGATAAATATAAGACATTGGTATATAGAAATGCGTGTTACAAAACAATAAATAAGAATAGAATGTTTTCACAAAATGCATTTGATACCCTCCTAGCGACTAGAACCACGGCATCCTTCCCGTCTCGTCTTCTGAGAGTATATTCAATGTTGAGCAATCCATTCCATTCTGCCGAGGGTGTTGGCACTATGTTCCATAGGGCAGGTCACTAATTGGGTGAGTGTGCACTGCATCTGCAAAAGCGAGTTTTTTTGATCAACGGTATTACACGATACCATATTAGCTTATTGAAATGCATCATCTTCATTGGCTAAACTTTAGACTTGATCATTTCGACTGCCCCGGGGAATGCTTCCACCCCTTCCAGTTATGTCTCCCAACACTAGTTCGATTGCCTTCAACAAATCATCGGGATTCCCACTCATATCTCCTCTTTTGAAAGTGTTACTTGCTTGACACACTATACCATTGTGTCACCATTCAATAAAAAGCATTTTTTGATAATTTGTGATTTAAATGCACAATATATTGGTCCGATCAGTGATTACTGTACCTTTGGGAAACACTCTACCCCGTACAGGTTGTTCATCTTCCTTTCCAATGAGGTAATTCTTGTTCCCCAGCTTCCACATTGTCTTTCTTTGACATGTTCTCTCCCTTTCTCACTCGTCGTTTCGTCTCGTGCTGGAACAACTACTTCCAATCATCTTGCGGCAGTTTCGTTCAGCCTCTCAGAGCCAAGTGCAGCCTCATTAAAGGCATCATCTCAAACCCAAGATTTCATCAAGATCGACAGTAGGTGAGTTTGACATGTTATTTCTCATTTATTACATTTGATGATGTGGGAGATGCATCCCTCTCTGTATTTAGATGAGTTTTCATTATGTGACAATTAAAAATTAAAGTAATTCCAGATCTCTTGAGATAATTTGGAGTGGTCATTCAGTGGTACCAGAGTTTGTTAAATTTACAGAGTGGAAAAAAATATTATCTACACAATATATTATATCTAAAGGTTTCTTCATGTTTCCAGAAATATTATCACTTTTTGAGTCAGACACTCGGATCCCATCATGGAAATTCAATTTCACTTTGGGTAAACTTCGCCAGAGTTACGAGTAGAAAAGCTTGACCAGACTGTTGTAGGGCTGGCGGCACATGGGGCATGAGGTGACAGACATGGCGCATTTCATGCACGCCACCACGTGACCGCATGGCACAAAGCACACGTTGTAGTCGTTGCTGTAACAGATCTTGCACAGCTTGTCCACGTCAGGCTTGCTGGCATCCTGCTGGGGGGGCAGGGCTAGGGCGGGGGCGGGCACAGCGAGAGACAGGAGAGCAGGGGCAGGGGCGGGAGCCGGGGGCTCCGAGGCCGAGGACTCCCCGGCATTTACCTTGTCAATGAAGGCCTGCCCCTTGATAGCGCGCAGGTAGGGGCAGCGGTTAAACCACAGCGCGTGCTGCTCCCAGGGGTCATCCTCGTCCTCCCAATCCTTGAGGCCGCCGCCGCACTGATAGCACAACGTCTGGTCGCCCTGGCCTGTGTAGTAGAAGCCGGCGTCCGCGAGCTGTGCGGGGGTTTGGCGCATACGCAATGGCCAGCCCGCGAATGAGTCGAGGCGTGCAGCCTCCACCATGAACGAGGGGTGGGCGGGGCGCGCCGCCAGCGCCAGGGAACCACACTCGTCGCGGCCCAAGGGTACATTGCCCACGGGCTTGCGCAGCAGGAAAGGGCACTGCGTGGACCAGCGGCCGTGGTCGGCCTCCACATCGTCCCCCTCCGCCCACTGCGACAGCTCCACCTTGCAGAAGTGGCAGACCAGCGTGTCGCCCACCCCGTTGTAGTAGAGGCCATTGCGTGCGGCTCGCTCGGCGCTGAGGAACTTGGCGGGCCAGGCGCGCAGGGTACGCAGGCGGTGCTCCTCCCGGCGCAGGTCATGAGGGGCAGGCGGGGAGTCGTTGCGCCCGTCCGGATGGTCTCCCAGGGGCTCGTCGCTTTTCACCGCCACTGTAGGCAAGGGTTTAGGCAAGGACAGCTCATGGGAGAGCCTCAGGATGCAATCGAGTTGCGGCTACAGCAGTGCGGTGGCCGGGAATACTGCAATGAGAATGATCTGATAAACTGCCGCAACTATTATAACCAATCTCAAACTGATTTGCATCTATCAGTTTTATTAAATAAAAATAATCTTTTAAGCGAATTTATTATTAGATAAAGATGTACCATTACTTTGTTACATTAACCATTGAAGTTTCCTCTATAAAAAGTAATGGAAGCGAGAAAAACCACAATATTTTTGTTAGTTATTTCGTAAACAAAGTTCATACTTCTTGAAATTTCTAGTAGTCATACCTCCATACTGTGTGTCACATTAATTACATTCTAAAATGCAAATAATAACTATTCCGAGTTTGCTAATCACAGGCCATAGCTTTAAAAAAATATAAATAAATTTAAACATTCTAATATTAATACTATTTTAAATTGTACGCCGAAAGTTACGAAAAAAAAGAAAGAGTTAAGTTAACAAAATAGCACCATGTAAGTCACTTTTGCTAACCATGTCTCCTTATTTTGACTCCTCCCACAGACCCCCCGCCAAATTACCACCCCCACATAACAATACCTAATTCCTACTAAAAGACGGCGCCGCAGTAATGGTTCGCAATTTATTATTATTAAAAGTTACATTCGTCATTATAAAGTGGGAATCATCAGAACACCTCGCCTAGAACAGTGTTACACAAACTTTATTTCAGCGGCACGAAAAATTTTACATTTTTCTTCGTGACTCAGTTTTATCGCATATTAAAATAAAACAGTTTTCATGTAGGTATTATAAAGAAGCATTTGCAAAAATATAGGAAACCAAAATAAAATGAAATAAATATTAATGAAAAGTTTGATACTTTTTAGCCAGAAACTTCAGGTTTGGAGAAATACATGATTATTAGAACTTTATTCTTAGACTCGGTTCGACTTCTAATTAATCTCTACTTTAACCCTTACCACTCCTTTGTCGGGTGCCAGCCGACATCACTATTTGTACGCTACAACTGAGTTGTCGGCTGGCGGACGACAATATAAGACATGCGCGTGCAGTGTATTTTCGCGCGAAAAACTTGACACGAGAAGTTGTTTCTTGTGATTATTCGATAAAACTTTTTTTATAACTGCCTATCAATAAATTAATATTTTGACATTATTTAAATTAGAGTTGGCTGACAACAAATATTAAAAAAAAAATGGAGTGGTAAGGGTTAAGAATAACCCGTGTTATGTATGCATAGGTCGTCGATCAAAATCAATCGATCGATCGAAAGCGAAATTACATCGCTTTTCTACTAAAACTGGGAGGTTCTCCTTACGACCAGACAGCCAACATTCAATCAGTGGTATTCTGTCGAATGTCTACAAATTTCTATTTTTGTAACTGTTAATACATAGTTGAATTCCATTTTAATGATTCAATAAAAGCATACTATAATTAATATGAAACCATTGTAAATATATCATAATGCCGGTAGTAACCCAATTACTGAAAATCCTGTTGTTAACCTTGATATTACAACTAGGGTGGTATACCAGACGTGACTATCAAAGTTCGTAATACCCTCCGTTTGCATAAACATCAACCAGTACATAACTCAGTAGGTGGTACGACTAGATACGAAATCAACTACTGAGTTCGTGCAGTTTCGAACGAGAGACGACTCGATACGTTCTCGATCGAGCTGGCATGTAGTACTGGTCAGGCTCATACAGACGACCTGAACACAAACGAGAGAGAGAGAGAGAAGCGACTAGATACGCGTCTCTGTCTTGTTTGTTTGTCTGCACAAATAATTAATTGTGCAACGCCCGACTTTAATTTAACCTGATAGAAGCGACTAGATACGCATCCCTATCTTGTTATGTTTGCACAAAAAAAGAGGATTTGCAGTAAACGCCCCATTTCAGCAAGTTATTATTATTGGTTTTCGACAAGCGTAGTTCCGGGGTTTTCGAAGAAGCGATGATGACAGTGCGCGTCATCGTTTTCTTTTTCCTAATACGCCCCTGAATCCCTCAAGTTTTCGTCCCGGAGACGCTACTGGGTGCTAACGGGACATTTCTCCGACCCCCGCCACTCCCTACGGTCGCTCCTTCTGGCGCATATCCCGAAACAGAGCGGGCTCTCATTGGTCGAGCCCCTCTGATCCACAAAAAAACCTTTCAAAATTATTGTTCTACCAAAATTGTCTGTCTTTGTAAGCGATTCCTGCGGCCGCGGTGACTGATCTAAATAAACGATATTTTCTGATCTGTTCATTAGCGCCCGCGTAATCGAGTAAACTTACTTATTTTATGTTTGTACAATGCATTTTTTTGTAAATTGACGGCAAAGTATTACCTGTCCTACTTTGACCCCCATGACATACTTTGTAATAATTTTGGTTGCTTTAATAAAAAAATAGGTGAAGATTGCAATAGGCTCAATTCAAGCAGAAGGTCGTGATTGACATCCTAATTTTTTGATCAAGTCGATCCAAGATTGACAGAGTCTACGGCAGCTCGCGAAATATTCACGAGTTCAAACTGCCCGATTCACCGCACGGTATCGCACCGAAGTACTTGAACGATGCGTACACCCTAAAAAATTGAGAGTATTTCTCCTCACGGATTCAACACGCCTTCTACCTACTCTGCCTGCATCTTCACCCGGCCTGAAAACCGACTACCGTGACTTCGCCCTCACCACCTCCTTGTAAGAAATCGCTTGCCTTTCAAGGCATCTTCCCCTTCCTTCCTACCCTGCCTGGAAGCGTCGAAGTGGCCAGCCTGATCTTCTTCTAAACGTGCGCAAGAGTTTACAAGGTGATCTTGTCCCGTACAGGTGGGAAATCCTCTAGGAAAAAACTCATTATTCATCTATCAGTATTGACCAACCTTTTATTATATAAATAATATAAAATCATCTTTACAATAAAAACAAGTGTAACCCATTTAATGATTTTTGAAACCAGATTGATATATAAATATTACGAATAAATTCAAAAGTACCAAAGTCAAGTTTTATAAAACCATGCTATAATACTGAAAAATATAATCTGAGTAAAATCATGGTCTGTTAAACCTGACACCCAAAATTGCACATAATTCATAGTTTAAGAATTAATTATACCAGTCTGAAGATAGCCGTCACGTCAAAAATAAAAGAGGAATAGAGTATAAAAAGGTGTATTTTATTTAATCATGTCTACGAGTGTCGTATCACACGATGCAACATTTCAATGTTAGACTATATCTAAATCGTTAGGTCACGTTGGTCTAAGAACATTAAAAACTTGTTCCTTCATCTCAAGACGTGTTCTTAAAAGATTCCCTATCGATGGCTATCGTATCTCAGAAATTGGATGTTATTTAGTCGTATTTTAGAGTTTCGCGAGGTTTAGGCAAGCCATCATTTGGGAAACGCTGCCCTACCTGGAAACCTGGAAGGCAGCATAAATAATAAATGTCATCATTCGTAAAAACCTGAATGGGAAATACTATTAATAATTTGTCAATGAAAAGTGTGTCACCATAATGATAAAATATTTGACAAAATAAATAGACACGCAGTTATAAGAATATTCACCAATTCGTTGCGAGAACTGCGTCAACGCGGAAGTTAATATAATCTGTTGTTGTGAATGAAGCGTGTACTCTGTACTAAATGTGACTTTAACGTAAATAATGACAAGCAAAATATTCTAGGCAAAGAAGGACAAAAAGCTTCCAACTCATTTCAACTGCTGCCTACGTAATGAGTGTCGAGAATGGTTGACACCTATTATTAGTTGGTATTAGAGGTGAGTAAAAAAACATAAAACCGTTTTTTCGAAAGGATTTTAGAAAAACCGTTTTAAAAACGTATAACTACCGTCCGCAATAAACCCGCGCGAAATGATTCCTGTAGAGCACAATTTCGCTTGAGAATTACGCACGGAACATTTAAAACAGCTCCCCGCAACACTTTACCAAACTCATCATACACGTCGTAAACTGTTGCAAATTTACGCTTAATAACGGTTTCACGCGAAACACTTTCTTTTGTTTAATATTTGAGATAGACTAGATTGAACGGAGCGATAAGGAAAGACGCCTAAGGAGAATACATGACGCTACATTTACTTTCGCGTATTGTGAAATATCAACTAATTTGACCGATATATGCAAAAAGTTTTATCCAGCTCTTAATTTAATTTTAGGGACGCGCAAAATACACGGCATTTTTTACTACAAGCTTGACATATCTGTCCATCAGCTAATTTTAGTAACGTAGAAAAAAGGGTGAACCTTTCTTTTACCGTAGTGAATTGTGGATCGGGAAACAAAGGGTACATATTTTTACAATTCGCCTTCACTTTAGCTGGCTAGGTAATTAAAAACTGAATGTTTACAAGAAGGCCGACTCGTCTCAAGTAAACTAATAATAATAATTATTATTATTTCTTGAAAAGGGGTAATTATTATTTTACTGGTTAGTCAGTTGCATTTTGAAAGTACTGGGTAGTTGAAAGTATTGTATAATATTTTGTAAGACGATTATACCGGACGGGTCTTGTGGGACCTCTCACCACGAAGCGCTACTGTGGAATGGTTAAAAAATACTCCCCGCGCAGTATTTACGATGCCCTACCGGACGTTACCCCAGTCCTCATTTCCCCTCGCCTGCTAAGGCTCTGAGTGGTTTTGATTGGTCGTCGCTCGGACCAATCCCAGCCTCCTCGGATTGTTTAGCAACGCTAAGAACTCAGGATAACTGTTTATTCAATATTTTGGTTAATTTTAACGGAGTTCGGCCGATAAAATAAAATAATAAATATCGCAGGAAGATAGGCCGGACTCCTCTTTGTATTAAAAACTAATAAATTTAAATATATGTTCAGATGTAAGAATTATATGTAAGAATTCCCCGATTATAACTGGGCCTGGGACCCCATATTCTTTCTTGTTTTCATAATAACTAAATAAATAAATATGATAGAGAGAAGTAATTTGGGTTGAGATAAAGAATACAAGACTGCCAATATAATGAAGAATATTAAGATTTTCTGAGCATTACTCAGCGCGTGCCACGAGCTCAGAAAACCCTCGCCTCAGGCAAATTCGGGACGCGCTGCATATCGCGCCCGGCTTAGCGCCCGGGAGTATAAATACAAGCACACGGCCCGTTCCAAGGCAGTCTCATTTCTTCGCTCAACCCAACGCTATCTCTTCAACTGGAACCTACAACTGCCTTTGACTTCTCACCTTTGGATACCCGACCACAGCAGAATCTACAAAAGTCGACATTGTTTCCCTTTTGCAAGGAACAATATTTGGAAATCCAGAGCGAGCCCGACGCCCGAGACATCACGGATACGATAACGACTTGACCAGCACCCTATTTTTATAGTCTATGGACCGGACCCTGAAAGTGTCTGGAACATAGTGGTCCTCTCGAGCACGGATCAAGTCACATAGTGATCCCCGGACTACGGATCTAGTACCCAGCCGCTACCAAGATGTCCCGAAATCTACGCTCTGGCAAAGGTGCCCCCGAAGACGCAAGCAAACGAGATGTCACAAGCCGTGACCCTGAGGGGCCCAGCCTCGCACCCCCTACACCCCCTGGCCCAAGTTCTGCCAGCCCAGCTGTATACGGAGCCGAACAATCAAGTGCGGCTGCCCGGGCCACCAGAGCACAAGCTGCCTCGGCAGCGGCTCTAGCCACCGAACCCGCCTCTACAGGGACCACCACTGCCTTCGCGGATGAGCACCTGACGTCTGATAGTGAAGCTTCTACTGAGGATACTCTCCGTCAGCTGCAACGAGAATTACGCGCAGAGAGAAAACGCAGCAGGGACTCCGCTCGGCAGATCGAGCAATTGATCGCCGCATTGGGAGTTTCGAGGCAGCCGCTCGAGCTCCCCACATCACGCTCCTTTGACACAGCGCGACCACTTGAGACACCGAGGCCCCTTGACGCATCAGCACAGCTCGACACGCTACGGCCGCCTGAGCAACCACGGTCGCCTACCTCTGAACCAACGGCGCCTGGTGCATCACCCCTCCCCGAGGCCCAGCATCAAGCGTACTGTCCGCTACCTAGCCACACAATTCCTACGCAATTCCCAGGAAATCCGACAGCGGACGAGACGGCCCGCCACACACGAGAGTGGGTTAACTACGGACAGGACCCGCTTGCGCAGATCGCCGCGGTTATGGCAGAGGCCTTTCGCAGCTCGCAATCCGGAAGTACCCCAAGGGCTCATGAAGAAGACAACCGGATGGCGTCCCTTATCGCACGGCAGTCAACGGCAAAGGACTTGCCAACATTCTCCGGGGACCCAATCGAGTGGCCTGCATTTCAGGCCCAGTACCAGCAGTCCACGACAACATGTGGAATGACAGCAGCCGAAAATCTGATACGATTACAACGCGCGCTACGTGGAAAGGCACGCGACGCCGTGAATCCATTACTCATGGACCCCGCTCAGGTGCCGGAAATCATGGACGTTCTCAAGCACCGATTCGGCGGTGCGCACGCGATAGCCACCATAATGTACGAGAAAATCAAGAAATTACCACGATTGGCAGAGGACGCATCAAATGAAGCACTGGTTGAATTTTCTGGGACGGTGCAGAATGTTGTGGCGTCGCTGGGTAATCTGTCCGATAATTACCTGAGCAACCCAGCGCTGCTCAGTGAGGTGGCCTCAAAAATGCCTCTGGCAATGCGTATCGCATGGTTAGATAAAGTGGCAGACAATGCAGAGGCTGCAGATATCCACCAGTTTGCGGCCTTTCTCAAACGCCTCGCGAAGGCGGTCCCGCGGTCAGGACTCGTCGATCACGCCCGGCCGGGCCGGGCCCGCCGCGAACAAGTACATGCACAGAGTGCTACGATGATATCGGACAAAAGTGAAAAAAGTATGGTGAACGGGGAAAAGTGCGCAAAGTGCGGCGGTTTACACAAATTACGCGATTGTCCGCAGTTCGCCGCAATGGACATTCCCACCCGGTGGGAGTTTGTGAAAAATATACGCGTGTGCCACAAGTGTTTAGAAAAGGGACATTACACGCGAATGTGTAAATCACGCACAAGTTGCGGTGTCGGCACCTGCCGCCTGTCGCACCACAAATTGCTCCATGATTCGTCGCGATACGCGTCACCCCCAGCCACAGCAAGTGAAACAGTGGGCACAACTTGGCTCGGACAAAGTGCCGTATTATTAAAAGTAGTGTCAGTAAAAATATGTGGACCCAAAGGACAGATATTAACACATGCGCTGCTCGATGAGGGGTCAACCGTTACCCTCATCGACGCTGAACTCGCTGACAAAGTGGGGGTGAACGGGCCACCCCATGGACTTCGCATACACGGTGCCAATGGGATGTGCTCATCCGACAGCACATCCCGACGTGTTAAACTATCAGTACGTGGTGACGGGGACGAATATATTATAACCGCCAATACAGTAATCGATCTGGACCTCCCGAAACAAACGGTAGCCGGGCGCCGGCAAGTAAAACCACAAATGTTAATTGGACAGGACAATGCGCATTTGATCGTTTCACGGGAGGTACACGAAGAAAAGGGTGGCCGCATGACGTCACGAACAGCTCTCGGCTGGATTAAACATGGGGGCATAAGGCGCGATGCAGACAACGGGACCACGCTCAACATTATAGGGGAAGGAGCCGAAGCAGATCAGAAAGTCACCGATCTGATTAAACACCACTTCGCGGTCGACTCACTCGGCGTGACTGCCATAACTCGTGTTTCTACCGATATACAGCGCGCAGAGGCCCTCATGGAAAATACAACGCGCCTACTCGACACGGGACGGTGGGAGACCGGCCTACTATGGAAGGAGGACAACTCGTGGCTGCCCGACAACAGGCAGTGTGCATTGAACCGGCTCACTTCCTTAGAAAGGAAGCTAAAAGGAAACCCAAGCCTGGCAGTGGCGTACACAGAAAAAATTGAGCAGCTAGCTAAGCGCGGATACGCTAGAAAACTGTCCGCGGCCGAAGCGAGCGCGCCAGCTAAAAGGAAATGGTATCTACCTCATTTTTCCGTCTCAAACCCGAACAACCCCGGAAAATTGCGGGTAGTGTTCGATGCCGCTAGCTACTGTCGGGGTACGTCACTCAACGAGCGATTACTGACCGGACCCGACCTCCTTTCCTCACTTCTGGGCAATGTGCTGAGATTTCGCGAAGGAAAGATCGCCATAGCCGCCGATATTGAAGAAATGTTCCTCCGTGTTAAAATAAAGGAGGAGGATCAGATGTCACAATTGTTCCTTTGGCGAGATACACCGCAGGAACCTCCAAGTACCTACCGGCTAACCTCAATGATGTTTGGCGCTACGTGCTCCCCAAGTAGCGCCCAGTATGTCCGTAATCGAGTTGCCAAAGAAGGCGCCGCTGAATTTCCGGCCGCCGCCGTAGCACTACAATCCAAGTTCTACATGGACGACTACTTGGACGCCACTGATACAGTAAAAGAGGCACAAACACTAGTACGGGACGTCAGCACCTTACTAGCCAGAGGAGGTTTTCATCTCGCTAGCTGGGCCTCCAACACACCCGCCGCAATTCAAAGCGTGCCGGCGGACAAGAGAACAAAGTCGACCATAACGATCAATAGTGGAGCAGGAGCAAGCACAGAGAAAGTGCTGGGCCTAGCCTGGGACCCAGTTAGCGATCGCTTTATTTACACTTTTGAGGAAACTGAAACGGCTGAACTCGTCCGGCATCCAACTAAGAGACAGTTACTTAGCACAGTAATGAAAATATTCGACCCAGTGGGGTTCGTGGCTTGCCTCACCATACGCTCAAAAATCCTCCTACAAGACGTGTGGAGGTCAAACGTAAACTGGGACGAGCGCATCCACGACATACATGCGGCAAAGTGGGCCGAATGGATAAAGGCGTTGCAGCGGAATGAAATCACTGTACCAAGGCGCTGTCTGCAACAGAAGAACGGGGACTTCGAGCTTCACGTCTTCTGCGATGCCTCGGAGGCCGCATGCTGTACGATAGCATACCTAGTGGAGACTTGTCGAGAAGGAAAATGCGCCACCTTCCTGGCAAGTAAATGTAAGGTGGCCCCCCTCAAGCCGCTATCCATCCCGCGGCTCGAACTACAAGCAGCATTAATGGCGGCCCGCCTCGCAGCCAGCGTCAGGAAAGAAATGCAGTGCCGCATACTCCGCACCACGTATTGGACTGACTCTACAACAGTATTATGCTGGCTGCGTACAGATCCAAGGAGCTACTCAACATTGGTCTCCAACCGCTTGGGTGAAATTGATGATCTGTCATGCGTCACTGATTGGAGATGGGTTCCGACTAAGCTAAATCCAGCGGATATCGGAACCCGCGACGTGGAGATGCCCGACCTCGCGCCCAGCGGTAGGTGGTTCTCGGGACCACCCTTCATCGTCACGCCTGAGACCGAGTGGCCAGTTCAGAAAAGCCACCACATACCACCAGACGAGAGCATCCTGGAGCTGAAACCCAAATTCATAGGCCTCACCACAACAGAAGAGAACGCCTTGCCTAACATTGTGCGTTTTTCTTCATGGCATCGCCTGATCCGTTCGACTGGATGGATGCTGCGCTTCATCAGACGGTGTCAGGAAGGATCCCACCGCGCACCACACGAGGGCCCCCTACGAGCGGATGAGATTCGTGCAGCTGAAACCCGTTGGGTTATCAAATCACAAGTTGAGGCTTTCGGTGCGGACATCCATGCCCTGCACAACGGCGCATCAGTATCTGTCGGCAGCCGGCTAAAGGCCCTCACACCCTTCCTCGGGTCAGATGGGGTTCTTCGAATGAACACGCGGCTACAGGCCGCCAAAGGAGTGGCGCAAAGCGTACGAACCCCGATCATATTGGACGGGGGTGACCCGTACACCCGCCTACTGATCCGCTATTTTCATCAGAAAGGAGATCATGCAAGCACGGAGAGAACCATGGCCAACATGCGAAGCAGCTTCTTTGTGCTAAAATTGCGCACCAATATTAGAAAAATAACACACGCATGTCTCACGTGCCGCATACGGAAGGAAAAGCCCCATCCCCCCCTAATGGGACCACGACCCGCCGCCCGACTAGCCCACCATGTCCGTCCATTCACCCATTGTGGGCTAGATTACTTTGGACCAATTGAAATCACCGTCGGTCGGCGGCGAGAGAAGCGATATGGGGCCCCATTTACGTGCCTCTCCACCCGGGCGATTCACCTTGAGATAGCCCACTCCTTGAAGGCCGACGCAACAATTATGGCCATACAACGGATGACTGCGCGCCGAGGACAGCCTGTTGCAATATATTCCGACAACGGAACGAACTTCCACGGGGCCGACCGAGAAATGAGAGAAGCTCTATTAACCTTGCATAATGACACCCAGATTCAAGACCACATTGCCACTCAAGGAATTGAGTGGCACTTTCGTCCGCCCGTATCACCCCATATGGGCGGAGCGTGGGAGCGGCTCGTGAGGTCAGTAAAAAGAGCCCTAGAGGCGGTTCTGAAAGAGCGGGCTCCCCGAGAAGAGACTCTGCTAACAGCCATGGCAGAGGCAGAATTTGCAGTAAATAGCCGACCACTCACACACCTGTCGGTCGACCCCCGCGACGAAGAGCCACTCACACCTAATCACTTCCTGCTGGGGTCTGCAGGAAAGCGGCCGCATCTATCACTGTATGGCCCCAAAGAGGAAGAAATCTGCCTGCGGAAGCAGTGGCGCATCAGCCAACAGTTAGCAGATATGTTCTGGCGGAGGTGGCTTCGAGAGTACCTCCCAACAATGGCCTCAAGACAGAAATGGCAGCAAAAGAGCACCCCAATACAGAAAGATGATCTAGTACTCATCGT
>JAHDVE020006275.1:0-38511 GCA_022606495.2 Halesus radiatus
TTAAACTATTTTGGAAGGAGGTCAAAAGGTCACGGAATGATCCAGAAAGTGGATGTGTGAAAGTGATAAAATCGAAAGATGGAAAAATGTTGACGAATGAGAAAGAAATAAAATAGAGATGGATGAAATACTTTGAAGAGGTCTTCGAAAGCAATCCGAGTGATAGAGATTCCAGTGGCGAGTCAGGTATGAATGACGATGGGGTGAATGTTCCCAAAATTAGCATGGATGAAATTAAAAGATCAATTAGGTGTATGAAGAATGGTAAGGCTGTTGGTTTCGACAATATTGCTGCTGAATACTTTAAAGGAAATAACCGTATAATTCTCACATGGTTATGCAAACTTTTTAACCAGTGTCTAGAGGAGGGTTACACCCCATTAGATTGGAGAAGGGCTGTGATCATGCCTCTGTACAAAGGTAAAGGGTCACGCATGGAATGTGGAAATCACAGGGCTATTAGCCTGCTAAGTTCAGTTGGTAAGCTGTATGGTAGGATATTGATTGAAAGGGTACAAATGAAAACAAAGGATAAAATATGGGATGTGCAAGGCGCATTTATGAGTGGAAGGGGGTGCATGGATCAGATTTTCTCGTTGCGTATGCTCACAGAGAAGTTTCTGGCAAAAAAACAGAAACTTTTCTGTGCTTTTGTAGATCTACAAAAAGCATACGACAAAGTTGACAGAAAAAGTTATGGAAGGTGTTGTCTAAGTATGGTGTGAATACAAATCTTATACAGGCAATCGCATCGCTGTACGAGGGAAGCGTTGCATGTGTTAGGGCAAACGGTGATTTTACGGGGTGGTTTGACATCACAAAAGGTGTTAAGCAAGGCTGCGTAATGTCACCGTGGTTATTCAATCTATACATGGATAATTGTATGTAAGAATTGAAAGAGGTGGGCCTGGGCGCGAAAATGAGTAGTCTGCAAGTATGTTGTCTGTTGTATGCTGATGATGCGGTGCTGATTGCTAACAGTATGGAAGATCTACAGTCCCTCGTATCTAGGATGAACGAAGTATGTATGATGAATGAGCTAATGATGAATGTAAATAAGTCCAAAGTCATG
This sequence comes from Halesus radiatus, assembly GCA_022606495.2. Classification (NCBI taxonomy): domain Eukaryota; kingdom Metazoa; phylum Arthropoda; class Insecta; order Trichoptera; family Limnephilidae; genus Halesus; species Halesus radiatus. Next base: position 1,073 of record JAHDVE020006275.1, read on the forward strand.
GTGTTTGAAAGAGAGAGTACGAAAACAGTATGCAATATAGTTGTGAATGATGAATACTTGGAGCAGGTCGATGAGTTTGTGTATTTGGGAAGTATGTTTACGAGAGATGGAAAGACTGATAGGGATATTGAAAGAAGGGTGAATGCAGGAAACTCCATTAACAGAGGACTGAACGCGGTTGGCGCAAACAAAAAGTTGTCCAAAGGAAGCGAAGCTAGCAGTCCACAATGGAGTGCTGATACCAACTCTGATGTATGGCAGTGAGGCATGGAACTGGCAGAGGAAGGATGAAAGTAGACTGAATGCTGTAGAAATGAGATCTCTGAGACGAATGTGTGGTAAAACTATGTATGATCGAGTGAAAAATGTTGAGATTCGTAAAGATTGCAAGGCTGATGTAAGCGTAGTGAGCAAGATTAAGAAAGGGACGCTTAGATGGTTTGGGCATGTAGAGCGAATGAACGAAGAAAGGAGTGTAAGGAGAATATATGACGCGAATGTGAATGGAAGAAGAGGCCGGGGACGCCCGAGGAAGACATGGCACGATCAAGTTAATCAAATACTCGAGTCGGGCCATGTCAGAAGTCGGAATAACAGAAGAGAATGTATGAGGCGTTGTATGAATGTGATTGAAGCAAGAAGTGTATGCCAAGATCGAGTTGTTGGCGGTCCGTCCTCTCTGCCTACCCCTGCGGGGAAACGGCGTGATGGTTAGTTAGTTAGTTAGTTAGTACTGAGATTAAAACTCAATTGGCGATTCTTAATTGACACTTCAAGGGAAGGAGAGACGAAGAAAATATTAAATCGAATGTTAATTATTTAAGTGAGTCGTGAGTTTTGAGAGGTTCATGTTAAATACATCTATGTCTGCACACAGTCTATTAAATGTGCTACGGCTTCTTCTTATAAATACATTGTCAACATATTTAATTTGCCCTTTGGAATATAAAATGTGACCGAAAAAGTTAAAATTCCCACGTTTTGTCACGTTTAATGAAACAATTACCAGAGCGGTGATATCACACAATTACTATTTTATTAATTAATCAAATACTAATAAATATGTTATAGAGCATTTTAATTAATATTCTTAAAAAAATATATCTAAAAAAAAACGGATTGAATACGGAGATAAATACATCTATGAAATTGGACGGGCAATATTTTATAGTCTACGAAAGTGAGCGGGCACCTCCATAGACAATTTAGAATTAAAAATGCTTAGAAACAGGCAAACAGAGCGAATGATCAACAAAACGCTTGACTGAACGGTGCCTCAGATTGATTCGAAAAGTTGACAAGAACGACCGTTAGGAACCACCAACCCCGTCTGCTGGCCAGCATAGTAACATTCTACAACTTAATAACTCAACTCCATAATAATATAAAATAATGTCACATGGTGTCAATCACCAGGAATTCCATTACGTTATACTAATCAAACCCCCTGTTACAGTCGTGTTACATAACGACATAACAATAATTGATTGTAGTTCTTGCTGGAGACATTTGTTACTTGATTCTTGGGTAATGTGTTATTGTGAAGGTTTAAGGTACTTAATGGGATGTGATGGATATGCGAACACCACTTCATTGTTTATACTCAATAAATGAATTTTTATGAACAGTTGTAACGTTACTTTTATTTTTCCATGTGAAACAACCAGTGTAATCTTACTGTATATTATATTGTAACAGGTTAATTAAATAAATGCACAATTTGTACGGAGAACACAATAAGTCTTTATTTCGGGTATAACCAATTTACAAGTCAGTTAGCAATACGACAGTATTAACAATTAAAAAATAATGGGAAAATGTAATGATCTTAACATATACTTTTAGGGGTTCACTGAGAATCAGGTTACACCTGTATCTGACCTCCCGGAGGGAACACTATCAGTTCCCTCCACCCAGAGAACCTAACTTATTTTACTTATCATAAGCTACGTTTTATCTTGTTTTTTGGCGGACGAGAAACGTAAAACAATGTCAAATGTACGAAACGATCAATGTGCTTCTCGGCATTAGCAAAAGTTAAGCTAACACTTTATTTTCAGCATAATTTGTAAAGTATAAAATGTTCGTTTATGTATTAGTTTTTAAGACAAATGATATGTATTGCTAATAAATACAATATTAAGTCATATATGTTAATTTTGCATTGAACGTTTTACTTTTATGTCACGTTATTGTCTTAAATATGGTCGGTTACCATTTTATCGTGTTCGAAATTGGGCGGGGACTATTTTATAGTGGGCGAGATCCTCCATAGACAATATAGGAAAAAAATGCTTAGAAACAGGCAAACAGAGTGAATACTCCACAAAACACTTGACTGATTCGAAAAGTTGGGAGGAACGGCCGTTAGATCGGATATTTTAGTAAATTTTACTAATGGTATTGCTCGGCTTATTTTTTTTTTCAAGATTTGTAGCACAGAGCGACTTGATGTTCGTAAATATCTCTGACAGCAAGCTCTAAAAGTTACCGAAATACTGGTACCTGGCCCTATGCAATGTAATGTACTGTTTAGTGCTATCTAACTGATGGCATTTATTCCGTTTAGTTGTTTAAAAAATTAGGTCAGTCCAGTTAAGTTGGTGCATTAGACTCTATTAAACTATTGGAGCACATTGTGTGCTCGTTTCTGTTGTTTATCTTCATTTTGGCGTGTTTATTTGTTGTACATACTCAATCTTTCTACCTTTAAATAAAATGTTAGTCGGTGCTGCTGGTGAAATTTAGAATACGAACATTATTGTAGTTTTAGAAACAATGTAACTTTGTGTATTTCGATTTAACCCCCCGAATCTTTTGATAACAAATAACATATTTTCTTAAATGTGCTATTAAACTTAAAATGGCAATAAGAAACGTGTTTTTTTCTATTTCTAACATCGTTCAGTTCATATACATTACTATAGTACATTACCGTGCCTTTGTTTAGGTCAGTGATAAACAACCTTTTTAGCCGGAGGGCCAATTTATCAAATTTCATCGTGTTCGCTGGCCGCGGGGCGTAGGGTATCTATAACTTGACACGGATAATTTTGCAGCCGTTCGCGTCACAAAAATCGATTATTATTATATTTTTAAATGTGAACACAATTCAAACGTGCGGGGCCAGTAGGTACTTACCTTTTATAAACCAACTTATTGCTAAATCTTTAAATGCCAATTTCAATTTATAATCAGGGTTTTTCAAATGAATTTGGGTCGGGTAACCTTTTCTTATTTTGCGAACCAATCATATAACGCACAAAAAATAGTAGGCCAAAAGTCTCCATCTCTCCACGGTCAAAACAATAAATGCTGTCAATTTTGGGCGGCTGATTAAAAATATTGAAGACAAGTTTGTCGCGATTCCCTTTCGTATTTTGTAAAACAGAACGGAAACCGTTAAATATGTTGATCATGGCACGCTGAAACCCGAATGATTGCTATTGAATAAGAAATATCAAAATTCACCTCCTTTACTTCTATGTTTTTAAAGACAATGTTGTGTACCCCTATAAAATAACAATGTGCTTAATTTCCTAGAACCCAAAGTAAATTTAATAAATTAATGCTATTTATTTATTTTATTTAGTCGAGTAGGCCACGGGTTGTGCATCACTGGTTTACATATATACGGGGGGGGGGGACATCGGATAGTTATTATTTATTAATTCAAAATAATGATAATATTATTATTTTGAATTAATAAATAATAACTCTCCGACGTCCCTCTCCCCGTTAATAACATACTCGTATGTCCTTACGAAGACACGATTGTAACAAAACCGGTTCGCGTGTTCTTGCAAATACAATGATGTGCATTACCGTAGAAGTCTTTCACTTAATAATAATGAATCAATCTCGATGGTCTATGAGAAGAACTTGTAAAATAATATCCCACTAGGTTCCTAGAAACCATTACGTTGTATATATGCTAAGACACGACTTCAATCGATTAATTCATAACAAATCCATTCTGTTGCGTAGTGTTTATGAATCCGTGGAATGCGATTTGCCAAATGATTTAAAAACAAGTAATAACTAACTAAATCTAGCTGTTGGCGACTTGCCTGGATTTTCTCCCGGTTTTTTCTGCCAATTCTATGCCATCTTCTTCACCTTGGATACCGGCTTGAGAATTATACCCGTATGAGATATTTTTTTATTTATTTTTTCAGTCAACTTACCTCTCAATCTTCTATTGTGTATTTTATACTAAGTGATGCGAATGATCTACCCAGAAAACTGACCAAATTGAGAATGAATATTGAAGGATTATTATAAGACTTGAAGGGAATTTAGATTTGTTTACGCTAAGAAGGGAATTTGTTTGAAGAGTTTTAATCACTATGCACTTTTGTTACTTAATTTTATTACGACACATTCGTGTCATTCACTAGCGACTTAAATTAAACAATTACAGAAATAATTACACATTATTAGGTGAGGGTAGTGGGAGTAGTGATTTGGCGGGGAGGGGGCGGTGGGAGGAGTCAAAATAAGTGTGTATATTATATGCGTATGTGTTTGCGTGTGTATGTATTTATGCACCTATGTACACATGTGTGCATGCTGGCACATATAAAAAAATGTATATTTTTGCAATCAAATCCTTGTATACTCCATTGGTCACCATGAAACAGGCAGCCGCCTAGTATGGTGATCTAATGTATCTACTGTATGTAAATGTCTCCATTAAATATCGTGTATTTTATAAATAAATAAATAAAACTGGGAAACATGGTTATCAAATGTGATTTACAGGGTGCTATTATTTTGTTTACAATTTTTTTTTTTTGTGTATTTATAAAGTTTCTAAGGCGCAAAATTAAGTAACAGTACGCAATGATTAAAACTCTTCAAACAAAATGTACGGAAATTGTTACATAGCTAATACAAAAAAAAAGAAGGGAATTGTTTAGAGTTAAGGAATCTGAAAAGCTATTGCGTACCTACTGTGAAATAAAGTATATCCGTGGTTTTAGATTAGAGAACATAATACTTTGGAAAAGCGAGTTCAATCACCCTTATCGGTAACAGTATGGTTTCATAGACACAATCACTGCAGCGTAGCGATTCACCTAACAACCAACAACTCGTGGCATAACAAATAATGACAATTATCAACGTAGCCCATTACACGCCGAATAGGAAAATGTAGTTACGTAAGACTAGATAACAGTATACACTTTTTTCCCAAAGCAGAATTACTGAGGTAAGCAACAAGCAGCTCTGCTGTGCCTTATGCAATATGTACTACTAAATTTTTTTTTTAAATTCTTTTTTTTTTTAATTTGGACATTTTAACATAAGGCATAAGTATAAAAAATAGATATAAATTAAAGAGTTTTTTTTCATAGTCCTCCTCACTAGGAGATCCGGTGCTGAGATGAACTAGGTTTTGAAAAAAGGGGTTTCAGCGACTTCTGTATTTCAACTTCAAGGTTTTGGTATGGTATTTCCAGTAATTTCTATGACATTGTTTTAATAATACTAGTCATTTCTTCTTCTGTTAATTCCTTAAGCCGTGTTTTCTTGCACTTAATGCAATACATTCAATTTAAAAAAAATAAAAAATAAACGGAGTTATTTTATTTTACTACATAAAACAAACAATATGCCCAAAACTTACATAAATTAATGTTTACATAATAATAATCAATAATTACAGTAAACAACAATAAACATTATCTAGCAAAAATGATGATAATAATGAAAAATGAAGTGAAAGGTCGAAAACATATTATAAAGTAGGTGTATAAACTAACTCCTTATTGCCACCTGTGCTGATGGCACACTGTTTTGTTACTTAATAAAGGGCATCATCACATTATCAGTTTCATATTAATGAAAAACTTTTTTTTATTTAAATCGATTAATTGTGTCATTAAAAATATCTATTTCTTTATTAGAGCAGTGTATAATATTGCAATTTCTTAATATCCGCCGTAAAGGAGAGAAATATCCCGTATTTGTGTGATAGGCTTTAAGTTCTACGAATTAAACACAAAAACATTTAAAAAATTAAATGTACGGTCCAATTAATTTAATTGATAGACCAGGGAATTTAAGTTGGAGGTCAATACGCAAACAACAGCATTATTTATACTCATTGGTAGGGAAATACATCGGTAAGAAGCAAACTAAATATGAGCCACAGAATACACGTACTCGTATTTACTTAATGTCCACATCTGATAATAAAAAACAATTCTAAGCCAACAATAGTTATATCTCATAATTTTTAATCTTGACAAGATAAGTCTATGGTTGGCGATCGATTCACTAAATTTGACAGATGAGTTGTAAAAAGATATTTATATTTTTTATCTGCTACTGTACTGTAGAGTTAAAAATGTATATTCCAGTTTCCGCTAATTCCATTAAACCTATTTTAATCGTTTTCTTAAGGCTTTTCGATTCTTTCCCGACCTTGTACAAAGCTCTTGAGATGATATTGAACAAAAGCGGTTAAATCCAATACTAAATTAACCACACGCTATTCTTTTTTCAGCACAGGTAATAATGTCTTTTAAATCAGTGATCTCATCGTGTTCTTCTTAAAAATAATCTAATACCGGAGATGATTGTCAAAAACCTTTTATAAATAGTGCATTTGAAACACAGAAATATTTTTTTACAAGATGTACTGCGACAGGATAAATTAATGAACGTATAAAGATTCAACAATTATTTTTATAAACAATAATTATTAGCCTGAAACACTCATCCAAATTGAAAAAACCTTCCGAGAAAAGATAAATGTCGCCAACAGGACTCGAACCTGCACCCTTCTGATTGCCGGTCAGATGCTCTACCGTTGAGCTACGTCGGCTTATCGCAAACTCGCCAAGTTAATCAATATACTAGTGTTTCATTAAATAATTACTGTTTTTTATTATATTTCACCTGTAAACAACCAACTTTATTAATAAATATTTGACAAGTCAAAACATTTTTCACCAATAAAAATGTAGACATAATTTGTCTCGACGCCATCTATTGAGGGATTTAGCCGTTACAAGCCTTTCTCATACTAATAAAGTTGGTTGTTTACAGGTGAAATATAATAAAAATAGTAATTATTGAATGAAACACTAGTATATATTGATTAACTTGGCGGGTTTGCGATAAGCCGACGTAGCTCAACAGTAGAGCATCTGACCGGACATCAGAAGGGTGCAGGTTCGAGTCCTGTCGGCGACATTTATCTTTGCTCGGAAAGGTTTTTTTCAATTTGGATGAGTGTTTCAGGCTAATAATTATTGTTTATAAAAATAATTGTTACCATTTGCGCTATGCACAAAAATCTTGTCTTAAGTTTTTAAGAACTTTAGTTTATCAATTAGTATAAAGATTTATTCACATTTACTGGCAACGTGCAATGCAGACACGTTCAGTGGCAAGCACGGCATAGAAGCGAGTATTCACATTACACCGTGCATGAATGCGTTCATAGATAATGTGAGCAACTAATTGTGCCGTGCCTGCCACTTTACCTGTTTGAACTAATCTAACCTAACCCAAACAACATTTTTTTTAATTACTGTTTTCATGTTTAATTTGTAGAACTCCGTTTTAATTTAAAGTTTTTATTTTTTAAATTTATAACTATTAGTATTCAATTTATTGGAATAACTTATTGAAGCTTATATACCTCATCTTAATATTAACAAATGAAATATGAAGCAGAAAAAGACACATGAAATTAAATGGTATCAGCCGCATCTGGGAATAGAACCCAGGACCTCTGTCTTACAGGTACTACGCTCTAGCCACCGAGCTAAAGATAACTTTTTTTTTCTTTTCATATGAATACCGCACAAGAGTCCCAACTGCTCCCAACCGTCTAGAGCCAGTGAGACTATGGCATCCCCAATTAGGGAATGTTGTGAGGCTGAAGGTATTGGTGAGGGGACGAATAAGGGGGAGAGGAAGGTGGGGAAAAGGGGAATACCTGGCTATTCATATCTGGTCACCAAACACGGCTAAAAGCCATTTCAAGCAACGTTTCAATTCTGAATGGTGGTCTTTCACCAGGGCGATACTGAGAGTATCTTCCACTCTGGAACGTGCGCAAAATATACTATATATTATTTTTAAATTAATTAATTGTGAAACAACACAAATTAATTAAATAAAATTTACTTGCGCACGCCGGGATTTGAACCCGCGACCTTCGGATTCGTAGCCGAGAGCCTTATCCTCGACCATGGAGGCCGTCATACCTTATTATTTTATGAAATTTTGTTTACATCGTACATCAAATTTAAGGCTTACAAATGTTTTTTAAAATTTTAATTTTTTTTTGTAGATTTAAAATCTTTTCTTTATTTTATTTAATCGTAGAGATTTTATGTAAAATATGTTTACACCGTTAACTTTATTTTTTGCAAGCAGCTGCATTCCGAACTCCGGAATGTATAGCTGTGCAGTGACCCTTTTGTCAATTGCTAAAATTATATAATATGTTCAAATAAAAATATGTAAAATAATTTCTTCAATAAAATTATAATTACTCACTGGCTCTAAACAGTTGGGAGCTGTTGGGACTCTTGTGAGGTATTCATATAAAAAAATATATCTTAGTAATTGTTGAGGATGTATGCAATAATCGTCTGTTTGTATATGTATTCCGAACAGTTGAACATATCTACTATATCTGAAAAAGTATTACCTTCTGCGTGAAGTCTAGGTAAAAGAGCTATTTTGAATGACTCAGTCGTGAAATTATTGTTACAATTGAATAAAATATTAGATCGAGTAGTTCTAGTTGGAATATTAAATTTAATTAAGCTGACTATATATAATTTGTCGGAAACAAGTCTTCTGTTTGAGAGTTTTTATAGTTTTAGTTCTTTTATTAAGTAATTGTGATTTATAGTTTCAATCCGAGTTTATAGTTAACATATATATATATATATATACCTTAAGGTGCAACATCTCCTCGAAGATGAAGGTGGCACAAAACAGTTTTGATCGTTTTGCAGGTCATTGTTATTTAGAAATGTTATCAAAAATCTACACCTGCTTTATTACATTATCAGTTTGGCTAATCAATACGAAAATCATAGGGTTTCCCTTTATCTCCCAAATTGGATCACAAGATATGAGATACCTGTGTGGAACATCCGTCACCTGTATCACAAAGTCAGCTGGGTGAAAGTATGGCACAGATATGAGAAGCGTTGCCATCCTAGCGGATTTCCCGTAATTTCTGGCGGACGGGAGTGCCTCCAAAACGGGAGAAGTTTATGTCTAACGGGCTTTATAAGATAACTGATTTTCTGATAGAATCGAATAAAGTTATTTATGAAGAAAAAACAAGGTAATTCCCGGAATTACTGAAATAATGGAGTATTTAGTTGCACTGTTTTATCGCACTGGCAATTTCTTCGGGAAAATATTTATTAAGCCTAATGCACGTACTTTGCAAGGACTCTCCTAACCCTAACCTAGAGAACTCGGCATATTATTTTGTTTATTAAACATCTATGTATCTGTGGTCGTATGTCCCGGTCAAAAATAATTTTTGTACCAGTCGATACTGATTGAAACATGTCACACCAATTCATAACAAGAGACGTAACCAAGACCAACCATCTACGTCTATATTGCAATTCGATGACCAGTGCTGTCATGCCGCTAAAATTACATTCGGTAGTGGTTTTACTACTCAAAATTAGCGGAATATCTGACGGAATATCTGGCGGAATCCCGTCAGTTTTTACGGGAATATAACGGAATTTACGCACATTCTAGCGGAAATGTTGATTCCAAGATGACAACGCTGAATATGAGGATATTCAGTGCCCCTGATTCCGTGGCATGTGCGAGATTGTGTGTAATTTGAATTGATGTACAATGTATCCCAAAGAATTAAAAATTATTGTATTTTTATCAGAGATGGCCCGATAAAATAATATGTATATTCGATCATAATGTCACTGAATAGTTTAACTTATCGCGTACTGTCTTCTGAAAATGGGTCATTCAAGGCCATTTAAATGAATTATTAAGTATTTACGAATTTTAACACACGTCATCAATTTTATTTGATTCTAATACGATAAATATTTTAAACAAACAATAAATCACGTAGATGCAATATAAATGTGATATCTTGTTTTATTTTTTTTCATTTAAAATTATTTAAAAAAAAAATCTTTAGCTCTTGATGGAAATTTCGTAGCGAACTGAAAGTACTTATGTAATTTGGGAGACGGATATGGGTACCGCCGCCCCGGGAACCTTTAATTGGATAACCAACACATCTGCCATAGGTCACCCCAAGTGGTTCGCTACGTTTGGTGACTTAGCAGAGGTGCCCGGGTTCATGGGTTAAGGGCTGGATCGGGTGGGGCCGGTTGGGAGAGACCCCTTAACCTCTCCAGCCGGTCTCTTTCGATCAATAATCTTGCACCGCAGTGAGAGGAATGGATTAATACGTCCGTCACTCTTGGACACACTGAACCCCGATTTCCTACCCCACCCCTTATACATTTTTCCTTCCCAGAACTTCCTTCACTTTCTTTCCTTAAAAATTCCCTCCACAGAGCACCCCCAAAGATGATGTAGACCATAGAAAAAATATTTTTCTCAGACACTCCTGTGTGGATTTAATATAAAAAAGAGGCTTCAGAAAGAAAAATCTGTGCAAATTTCACGTCCCCAGAGCTCAATGGTTGAAAGTTAATTCATACAATCAGATTTCGGCCTTAAAATTTGAGAGATGGGAGTTGGGAGTATTTAATAATGACACTTGAAGTGAACCTTCACAAAACTGGGCTATAGAAATTAACTCTTATTATAATTACAGTGAGCAAACTTTCACTTTCAGTAAATTATGAAGGTGGAGAAAAAAACTCAGATTAAAAAAAATCTGCTTTTCTCATTTGAATGCGTTGCGGATCTTGTTATGTAATCCATAATCTCCCCTCGATAATTTTGTCATCTCCTCGTCGGGGAAAGATATTCATTCAGAATCTAAAATTCATCTTATCTTATCGGCTACTAGATCTCATTGTAATTACCTTATCAAAGCATCGTTTACATATTAATCCCTTTGTTATCTGGCACATCTCCATTACAAGAATTAAAGAGATATATCCAAATAACATGCACACCTCAAGTGCATATTTGTTTCTGCGAATTTGACAAATTTATAAATGAATTAAAAATGACTTTGTAATCATCAATATATCAACATGTTTCGAAAGCGATGTTTTCCTCATCAGAAATATACAGAATACTAGAAAATAATAATGTCAAGTATAGGCAAATAATAAACATAGAATACAATAATGTAAGAATAGACAAATTATAAACATAAACAAAAATTGATTAAAGTGGGTAATACTAAATGAAACATGAAACCGGAAAAAACAACAGAAAATAAAAAAGATATCAGTCGCATCTGGGACTCGAACCCATTAATCAAAAATGTTAATAAAAAATTATTTTAAAACCTTGAAAAACAAATTTATATTAGAAAATAAATAAGAATTATTTTATTATTAATATTAATATGAAAATAGATTCAAGAGATGGCTATTTAAAAAAAAAAGATTATTAATTATATTTAATTGACTATTAACACCTTTAGTAAGGATCGTGTTAACGGTTTTGACATTCAGACCGGATGGTCAGAGAAATGTGTCGCGAGAATAAGTGTAGAAGAATTCGGGGACACCGGGCGTCGTGAAAAGGCATGGCACACTGAAATGGCACGAATAACATAAATAGCGAGATCACAAAACAGTGGTTATAAGACGATTCATGACTGAAATTTTGGCTTTATTTTGGGTATAATTTGCGTTATTTTTCAGTGTAAGCGGTGTTATTTTGCTACAAAAGTGGTATGGTGATAAGCGTCCGGCATTTTCGACCACAAGCCTAATTTGTTGCTATTCAAGCTTGTCCAAATATTAGACGAAGAAATATTAAGAACGTATAAATATTATTATTTTTATTTCACAATACCAGAAAAAATACGAAAATTCGCTTTATTTACCAGAAAATTCACTTTATCGCAAACACGACATTTTCAAGTCTCTGCGTATGAAGTTATTTTTGACCGACCTTTTAAAATTATTTGTTTACTAAATGAATTGTTAAAAATTACTTTGTATTCGCCACTTTATTATACATATCAATATGTTTCGAAGGCGATGCTTTCCTCATTAGGAATATATAAAATACAAAAACATCGCTTTCCGAACATGTTGATGTGTATATATTAATAAAGATATATACGAGTATTAGAAAGCGATGCTTTTGTATTCTGTATATACATGATGAAGAAAGCATCGCTTTCAAAACATGTTGAAATGTATATATTAATAAAGTGGTGAATACAAAGTAATTTTTAATTAATCTATTAATAATGACGCCACAAAGTGAATAGCAATCTTTTGAAGAAATTATTTGTTTAGCTTTACGACGTTCCCTTTTTTGTTAATGAGCAATGTTTCAGAGCATAGCAACATGTTTTTACAAAACAAATGTGTAATAAACCCGCATTCCACAACTCTACTCTATTTTTTACGACCATCTGTATTATTCCCGAAATAGATTTTTTTTTATTCTGAACTAATGTAATTTTCAAAACAGATTTTTTTTAATTATAGGTTATGCAAATGTGATCAAACGGGGCATAAAAACTGGCATTCGTTTAAAATCCGAGCTTGGAAGAAGTAAATCTAAAAAGGTTAATTACTTTTCTTTGACTAAGAATAAATCTCAAAGAGAGAAGTATTTCCGGGACAAAGGGGTGGGGTGGACCAGACTGTCAGAGAAAACGGAATTTCCCGCACGACAGGGTCTTGCGCGAATAAAATAAATTAAACCTCCTTTGTCTGGACTTGATAAGTCCCTCGAATGATAAGTGTAATTGCCTATCGGCTATCAGATGATGTGTATTCACTGTCAGAGCCTTCTGGGAAATGACAATGTACGAGTATTATTGATTGATCATTTCGTAATAAGTCAACGACTATTACTGATTGTAGTGATTTTGTATCTAGGCATTTTTAATATTATGATATTATGATTGTAAATCATATTTTATAATCCTCTCCAGTGTACGCGCACGCAAATATTTACAATTATACTTTAAATTATACAATTTATTTATTATTTTAGTTTTATGGTGGGAATAAAACTATGCGGTATTTCTTAGAATTTTATTGTCTTATGAAACATAAATTGACTGCATCATTCCTTGTCGAACCTTAAAATGTATAGCGAGTTACACAGGATATATAAGGATGTAACCGACAAACTTCAACCAGATGTTTCTGAGCTCATTTAGAGTAAAAAATTAATATAAATACCATTTAAAAATACACATATAAATTAATGATAAGAATTGTGATATGTTAAACAAAAAGGTAGTTTAAAAATATTAAATTAAAGAAAAATACTAACTTTTTTTCCCTTTCTAAACCGCGGCGAGGCTTATAACTGTTATTTTATTCCAAACCTAATAACGTCTTTAATATTTTTTCATGTATAAGTTCAAAAACAGTAAAGCCATACTAGCAGATTAAAACCCGCTGCCGCGGCTTTTGCTGCATTTTTGGCATTGCACACCTCCACGCTTATGAAACAGAACACACGTGAAAAGAACACAGTATGTTCATCGTGGTACGAATTGAATTGTAGCCTCTTTTGCGTGTGAGGGGAAATTAGCATTTCTACTATTCGCGTCTAAACGGCGATTAACATAGGACTCTAAGACGTTAATAGTGTAAGATATTATGTAGGTTACCTAATATTTATTTTATGAATTTTCGATTTCTATAATTTATGACGAATATATTTCACAGAATATCTAGTAAGATGCATAAAAAAACTTTTACAACACCCACTGCTAGAGGCGCCAGTGTAGCATATTGTCGTCTTAATGTTTAAAAAATATCAGAAACTGGACGTATTATCTATTTACAGTATTCGGTGTAAGTGCTACCCTTAGAGTAACAATATAATTACTCTAAGGTGCTACCAGTTATTTTTGCTTTGCTCAGTAAATGTTTTTTTTTGTCAAATTCGTGTAGGTTAATTTTACTGTAGGAAATAGGTAAAATTCTACAAGCTTGACGTTTTTGCAGGGTACAATAGATATTGTAAATTCTACTCAAATTATGCTTATCCTGAATATAATACATTTTTGTCATTTTTATACAAGATACGCGAATTAAAAAATAGTTTTATAAATCAATTAAATGTGATTATTTACCATCGCTGTCAGACAACCAACCACCGGCCGTGCCCTAGAATCATGGAATTAAGATTCTATACTCTTATCCTAGAATGCTAAAGGTCGACATTCTTGGAAAACCCTGCATTTTTGCATTTTTCTCTTCTGCTTTGCGATTTGCGTCATCCGTTTTATTAGTTTTATTTTTTATTTATTGATCAGATTTATAATTCTAGGACAAATAAGAAAAACGCTTTATTCTAACTAATTACAATTTATTATTATTATCATAATTAGGTACGTGCATAATGCATTACATGTTTTATTTATACCATGTAAATGAAGTTACATACTAATTACATTGCTAGATATTTCCACTCTTAATTGTTGAGTAAAATGTACTTTTTTAAGTGCCACTTTTATGACCATCCGTTCGTAACGCTTGATACCATTTTTTATAATATTTAGACTTTCGCCGTTTTATAAACGTTCGTCAGATTACCGGTCGTTTGACAGCTGTCCGTTGTTGCCGGACGAATGCTCATTTGAAACCGTTCTCTATTTTAATTTGAAAAAACAATATATAATTTGTGTCTGTGAAGTGGATTCCTCATCGAACCACGAAGTGGTGACGAGCGAATGGCAATTATTCAAGACAAAAAAAAACGACGGATAACGGTTCGTTACAAAAATTTGATGGTTCGTTTTGAACTGGCCCTAAGTACTTTTATCAAAACAAAAATATTGTTTTTTCGAATGTGTTCAATAAACAGGTCAAGTTTATTAATGTGCATCTTTCTAAATTGCATTTATTTCTTATGTTATGTTCTGTACTTATTACACTGTACACATTAGGTTCATAGATAAAAAGGTAGCCTTCGTGAAATACAACAACTGAATATTTCATTTGTATCCCGAAATAGCATATTGTAAGTACCATTCAAAATGATTAACTTAAAAAATAAATAAAAAAAGAAACTGAAATTATTGTTACAATTGAATAAAATTTTAGATCGAATAGTTCTAGTTTGAATATTAAATTTAATAAAGCTGACAATATCAGGGCTGTCTATAATATTATAAATTATTAGAAAATCAAATGTGAACACAGATTATCAGAGCAACCTGGATTTGGGCGTCAGAACCGCTAATCGAGTGACTCAAAACCACACTGCTATCAAAACAACCTTCAGAGTTATCAAAGTTTTGTTCGATTGAGACCTCCGCTTTTATATTTTGATGTGTTGTAGATTATAGCATAATAACTACATAGGGGATAAAACAGTTTCATCAACAGACACGACGAATGTGGAATCGCGTCCTCTTAGATCAGTATGAATGTTAAAAAAAATACGTCTCAGCATACCTCCGCCTAAAGGAGCTTTCTAATTAACATTTTAGAAGTACGGAGGGTATATTCATTTATATTCAGATGCATAACTACAAAGTATTTTCTTCGGTAGAAGGGGGCTTCAGCCCAGAGGTGGCCACGTAATTCAATTATCAGACATATGGGGAGTTCCGCCAGTACCGGTAGCCGACTCACTTCTACAGAACTCGCAAACACAGAAAATCTTGTGCTGCATAGTAGCCATTTTACTCACAATAGTCGCAACTGATGAGAAATGGCTGATTAGCTGCGCGAGCACTCTCGCGATCGTTTACGCAACTATGAGCGATCTAGCGGTGGGATTTGAAACCTTCGGACCTCCTATTTCAATTTTTTTGTAGATCATGCACATGTGACGTCAAATTTAGGAAATATAGTAGTACCAAATTGAGTCCATCATTTTGAATAACCTTGTATTATTTTCCGAATAAAGCCGTGATTGATTTTATTAAATATTAAAGACAATAAACATCAATCAAAAGTTTATGGTAAATATCTTAAGAGGGTTTAGCAAATAAAATGAAAATAGCTTAGGGTGTCGCTACTCGTAATCTGTATAGGATCAGCAACTGGTCGATTGAAGGATCTACTAGCTCCTTACAGAATGTGCAGCTTCTCGGAAGCCAGGTTTACTCGAGCTTCAAGCTTCAATGGAACCAGGCATTAAAGATCAGCCTCTTCTTCTACGAATTATGAATACACATGTTTTAGATGCTTGGTTAATGTTAGTTTGTATTCTGAGACTTAAGTCAACTACGTAATTTCCTTTTCGAGGACGGCGATACGGTTAAATTATAGATTCTGTCTCATTTGATATAATTAGTCTGACTTCATACAGCAATCATACGGTACTCGTACACTTGCCGACCAATTAAACTGTAAGTATGTAGCTAGGTACTGGTATGAACTTTGTACATGCGCCTTGTAAATGAATATTAACCTAATCTAGAATTTCTATACCAATGATTGATCCTATATTATTTGCCTAGACGCAATAGGGAAGTTTAGTACATTTTTAAATTTATTTTTTTAATAAAAAACACGAGATAACAAATATGCAGTCGACAGCTGGGAGCTATACGGTATGGCTCCTCGGAATTTGGCGGTAGATACAAATATTCAAACTTAAAATCAATTTACGTATGAAATTTTGAAAAAATCGTTTATTTATTTAAACGTTTAACATTAATAAAAAAAAATATTCTAGAATTCCTTATTGAAGAAAAAAAAATCTCTACACAAATTGTTCTTCCGACGGGTATCATTCGGCACGGATGACGTCACGCGCACCTCCGTCTGGATTCTACCCGTTTTGGGGACGTTTAAAAAATTCTAACTTTGAGAATTAACTTAACTATGAAAACGAACTTTAAAAAATAAAAAAATGTGTTTTACGGTTGAAGATGAATGCATATTGACAAAAACAATTTAAAAAATTACTCAAATTCCCTTTTAATGTTTATGAACCTATGTTAAACCATATGTTCCCATTGTGGTTCGTACGGACCCCTGGGGTCCATCTAGATTGCAGGGAGAAAAAAAGGGGGTTCATAAACAATGGGGGTTCACGGAAAATTAAATGAACGGCAAAGGGGTCCATGAGGAAAAAGTTTGGGAACCTGTGCTTTACAACTTTATAAAAATGATCTACTATTTATTACATTGAAATTGGCATTAACTTATTGAAGCTTTACACTTCTTTGTAATATTAAATATTGTTTAAATCAATCATGCAAATGTTATTTAAATATTTTATGCAATTTTCTTACATGTCTAGGCAATTTACATATTATAACTGAGTACGTACAGAGGTCGAACGATTAAATACCTAATAATTTGTAAAATTAATATTTATTTATTTGTAAGAAACACGCAGCTTTTAATACAAATACACATACAAAAGAAGTTTAACAAAATATAAGCCAAAAAAGTTTCTCGTGCTAACAGTGGTTAAATACAGATGTTTTATTTATGACGCTAACAAGATAACGAGAAAACAAAATAGGAAGGAAGGGGGAGAGGGAGAGGAACATAGAATCGGGACACTAGATGCTCTCGATACATTTTATACTCGTGCTTCAATTTATGGTCGTACGTATTACTTCGGTACGATATTTTGGAAGGGTATTGTGAAGAATGTAGATCTTGCGAAATTGCGCGTTATATTGCGCACAGATACGGGGAATTGGAGAATTTATCCAAGATTGGTCCTGCATACGGGCAAATGAAAAAAATCGGTTTGTCGATATATTGGACCACTTGTCGTCTATATTGACTGTAAATAGGGGTGGGTCTTCCAGTTGGCGGGCTGCTAAGTGTGTAGACTCGGTCCAGAATTATCAAAAGTGTAGAAGAGGCGTTGTGTGAAGGAATTGCAGAGTCAAAGGCGGTTTAGAGATGTCCAGGTGGGAAGAAGAGGCGAATAAAGCGGAGCGGTCGAGTTTGTTGCGAGTTCGAGTGGGTGACTGAGTGAAAGTGACCAGCGGTGGATGAATGCTCGATCCACCCCGTGTTATCGAGGTACCGTTTGGTATAGCGTTTTGGGTTCTTATTTGTTTAATTTACAAATATCTAAAATTATGCAAGCAACAGAACTCTCTCGACCGATTCCGCTCATTTAACTTCCTTCTCCCACCATTTTTTATTAGGATTACAATCAGGCATACAATTTTATTCTGAGGGTCCCAACCTCAACAGTGTGCGGGAGAATTCTTACAACTACTTAATTCTAAAAAATTTTATACCTAATTTATCAAAAATGTTGATGAGAGTTCCACTGTTTAATATATAAATATATATATATACGTTTGTTTGTGATGAGTATAGCGGGACTCTCGTGAAGCTGAATTTAATTTTTGGTTATTTGCGTTTTTACCGGGGCATTTTGCAAATCCCTCGTGCATTTGATGGGTTTGACCAATCACGCTCCGTCTTGTTGTTTGGACGGTGGAGGGGGGATACGACGTAAATACAGCGTTTCGTGCCCCGCCTCTGTCAGTCTAGCGAGCGAATTGGAAGGGATGGCACGTAAATACGGCGTGAAGCAGCGTTATCTTGGTCATGTGATGAGATGCGCCGTTACGTTCAATACAGTCGGGTTAGTATTGATGGTATGTGAATGTTTATAATTAGGGTTTTTTATCCAGTTAAGATCTTTTCCCTAAAAACTCATGAAATGTAAAATTAAACTCAGTCAAGTAAATACATCAATCAGATAGTGATAGTAATAAGGCCTAAGTGCCGCAGTACTAGTTAGACAGTAAAATGAGGGGTATTGCTATAAGCCCCAGCTAGTTAGAGGATTACGAAAGGCTTGGTAAAAATGTGTCTATATCGGTGTGCAATATTCTAAGTGAGGGCGGATATACGATGTGTAAAGGGAGTTATATTTATGTTGCGAGAAAACGTTTTGAAATACGAATTATAAATTTATTAAATTAAATTTTATTGGCTTTATTGATAACCTCATTATTTTGTTTGATAAAATTTAATTTCACACCCAGTATTGCCCTTAGGTCTTGGTTATTTTTACTTGAACATTATTATTTTGGTACCTTTTGGAAAAATACATGTTTGGAATGATAAAGTTTTCAAATGAATGTTTCTTTGTTTATAGAAGGCATTACTTTCGCTGTCAAATCAATCATGGCGCCCAAACGACAAGCAAGAATTCACAATTTCTTAACTTTATTAAAAAAAATGTATCCTGCGCAAGGCCGGGTACACATCAGCTAGTCTCAATATATTAAGACTCGGATACATTCGTTAGTATTCACACGTGTATTGTAAAATGTATTCTTACTGTCATTCTGCATTCAGACCTGGAGACAATTCAGCCCTTTTACCACGTCTTTTGCCAATGAAAATGAATATTGTTTTCTTGGGAGAAATCGCTACCGAGTCATATTTATATTTTTATTATTTATTCTCAAACTACTGTTAACCTTTATACTCGTATACTTCTCTTATCACTATTTTTTTACTTCATTTACAATGTTCAAACTGGAAGATGTACTACTCTATATAATTACTCTACTACTAAACTAAAAAAATGCATATCACATATGAAAAAACAAATAATAATTTACTTTATGGATTCTTTCATAATCCTTTATCTATCTAGGGCTTATAACAATATCCTAGGAATTGTATAATACCCTTCATCTTTTCTATCTAACTAGTACTGCGGCGGCCTTATTACTATTACCATCCCACGGTTTGATTTATGTGACAATTTAGTGAAGTTATTTTTTGTACTTACTGAATAAAATATATTTAATATGTTATTAACTATTTGCTTTATCCTCTTCGAGCTGCATCCCTGATTTTCGTCGTCGCCTCATAAAGCTGAGTGATATGTAACTCAATATTACTCAATAATGTTTTTTTTTCAGTACTCAATTTTTAACGCATTTTTTTCCTCATAGCACCAACCGGCACCTATCAAACACATGTGAATAATCTCTTTGTACTTAATTATTATATTTTTTTCTAGATATGTTATATTACCATACTATGTCAATACTATTGGAATCTATTTTTCATCATCTATTCATCTATCATCTATTTTTATATAATGGCACTTAATATGAACTAAACATGTCATTTTGACTGTCCTAAAACGGGATTTGTTCTTAGTCGGACAGTCAAAGATTTATCAACTGTTGTTAAATAATGTGTGTTTCAAATAAATAAATATTATTATTATATTAAATGCAAAACTTCGTGCAAAAGCCCGGGCGTTATATAAATAATTAAATTCCAGTACTAAAATTTACATCTAAAAATAAATAACGTCACATAAATTTCCTCCCCTCGCTAAGGCTCTATAATGAACAACCCTAATATTTTACTACTTCACATCGCTGTTTAAATCTCTGTAAAAATGAGGCCGTAGATTAATGTTGCCTTCGTTGAACGCGATACTGCTTCATTTCTCTCATCAGGGTAAACATTTTTTAGCTAGGGAGTTGAGCTACAATATTAAAGTCTTTTGTTGAAGACTATGTTTTATTATTCCATATAATAAACCCACTTAATGTAAAAACGCGGGCTCTGACCCCTCAACCTGTAACTTAGTAGGTACGGAATTAGAATTATTTCGTATTTTGCGCAGCGTGGTTAATGACTTTGGCAATCAAATTTGATTGGATGTAATAAAGATTGTATTATTACTTATTCATTATTTCCCTCGCAACCAGAAAAAACTACCCACAACTAGGCTATGTACATGTTTGCGGCCGTCGGACTATTCCGTTGCTGACTGGGACTTTTACTAATTTAGTACCACTTACTCTCTGTTTAAACGTTCTTGATGTGATTCTGCACTAGTGTCATAACTGCCTGAAGTCATTAAACAATCTATTAGCGAAAATGTAAATAAGCATGTGAAAATACAAAACATAATTATTAATTTTTTTAAACTATTTATTATTTTATCGTTTTTTCTTAGTCATCCTCACTAAGGGGTCCTGTGCTGTAGTCATTTATTTATTTGCGGTAATTATTCTTTTCTCTACAAACGAATGTGTGAACTCTTGAAAACAATTGCTTTAAGATGCGTCATGGCACCAATTATCAATTGCAAGTTCCACTGCCGTATGCATAATTCATCCTTGTAGAAATTAGACACATATACGATGATTTTATGTAAACAAATTAGAAAAAATGACCTTATTTAAAGACAGGTCATCGTATAAATGCGTAAAAATACTATGGAACATTTTAGATATGTTTAACTTATTAGATAACTAAACAATCTTTCTTAAGTGGTTCCAAGGTTTATCAAAACGATTCACAGCTCATTTGAGCCGTGGTACGGTTTACCGGGAGTCGTACGCTCACGGGTCATCAAAATGAGCCGGCACAAATGAACGACTCGTTGATGAACGACTCATCACTGCTGCGGACTAGAGTTATTTACTGTGATGTCATCTAATTAGGTTCGTTTTCTATGTCGTTTTAGTGCTGTTTTTAAGGTTGTTTCATTGACGTTTTTTAGATATTTGTGGCATACCCTATTTAGGTAATATTGTGAGTTTAAAGTTAATGTTAAGGGAAACAAAGGAAAATGAAGACGATAGTTGAATAAGTGCCCTAAACATAGCTAAAACCATTTCAAACGTTTCGATCCTATATGGTTGTGTTTGATCAGGGTCTAGAGCGAGGTTTAAAAAACCGGAAGTATATAATACTTTATAAATTTCGTAAGAAACTTAACTTAATTTAATTTCGGCGTACATAATAAGTAGGTACTAATGTGTTGTTATGTTGGGATGATTAATGATGATGAGCATTAGATGAAGCTTAGTCCTAGTGAGGTTAATAATTGTATTTTAAAAAAACTATATATAAAGATGAATGTTTGTCTGTGTCCTCGATTTTCTCGAATATTACTCAACCGGTTTCGCTGAAAATGGCACAGTTTGTTCTTATTGATGCGGGAGTAGAGTAGTTTGAATGAAATCCAATATGTAAAACTGTTACTATAACGTTTTAACGTTTTTAAAAATTAGTATGAATAACATTAAACCCTCTAATGTTTTATTTATGTTAGCCCATAGATAGATATACCACTCTGGTTAGCCACAGATTACACGAGTATATTCAAAAGAAGAATGTTTGTTTGGGTAGAATATTTTCCAAATGGAAAACACAATTAAGAACTTTATTAGGTAGATATTTTTTCAAAAAATAAATGTTTGGTATGAAATAATAAAAAAATCTTTGTTTAGCTAGTAATTAATAGTCGCCACAGCGCCCTTGTGGTGATTTTTCACAAAAACGGCGCTACACAAATCATCCAATTATTATTATTATTATTAACTTTATTCCAAAAAAATAAATAATCCCGAGCAAGGCCGGGCATCAGCTAGTACATTATAAATGGGAAGAAACAGTTAATAAATAAATATTTTCTGACCTTTACTATCTCATCAAAACACCTTGTTACATTGATACCATTGTATTAGGAACATCCAACGTCATGTGTGTTTTTGGATTAGTATGGAGATTTCTATTTTTCGATTTTATTTTGTATTTTAAATACGATTTTTTTAGCTTTGGCGAAATTCAAACTTATTTTGACTGAATTTAAGCTCTATAATTGTTGTTAAATATAAAAAAAATATATTATTAATATTAGAAATTAGAGTATTCATGAGCAAACCAATTGTCAATATGGATATATTGATAATGGTAGTGCTTAATATTATTATTCTTCTTCAAGTTAAAGTTTCTAAACAGGTACATAATGTTATTTCTTATGTTTAGTTATGGTTTACTATGAATAGAATATAAAAGTATGTACGGTAAAGGTCATACTTGTTTTGACATTTGACATTCTAACCTCAAAACTGATCAAAACCGACCGGCCATATATTTGGAGCGTTTTGGCGGGCTTTGAAAAATTTAAACTTTGAATATTATTTTAACTATGAAAACTAACTTTCGAAAAAAAAAAGAAATGTATTGGTATTTAAGTTCGAACGTCCATTAGTGATAAAAAAAAATAAAAAATGAACTGGAGTTCCTTATTATATTATTTTAGTCAGGCAACGCCTATTGACACATTTGTATTTAAATATCGAACATTGAAAAATTGAATGCGTCAGTTATAAACATAGATGTCAACACAGTTTATTGTTCAATTAATTTAATTCAGATTAATAATGAATTAATGACCTTTGTTATAGTTCGCGTGATGAAATTACCGAGGTACTAGAAATAAACTATGAATTCTTTTAATATCGCTTGCATGTGACATCCTGACATAGGAGTATGTTATTCTTGAATCATTATCCAACCACACGAGGTCAGATGTGTAATGTAGGTTACAAATAAATCGTAGCAAGCATGTTTTATATAACATTATAATGATCAAACGGATGCACTTCGAAAGATAATGTCAACTGAATGTTTTTGCGTGTTTTTATTGAGTATTTGATCGGGTCGTTGCAATTACTCCCAAACTGTTTGATGAATAAACAAAAGCTAAATAGGCCTACATTAATTTGCATAGTTTGGGTAATCTTTAACAATCGTATAGCATTTTTAATCAAAACATAAATAAATTGTTAAACTTAATTACAATAAGAAACAGTTATTTCAGTTGAGAAAACTCCAAATTGGGCATTTAAAATTACTGTGTTGCAAAAATTTATACGAGTAAAAATTGAAAGAATCGCAACACGCCATGTTGTAAGTTATTTTATGTGACATTTGCCGATAGGTGTTGCCAACCTAAAAAAGAAAATAAACTTTTTCAGTTTGGAGAGACACCAAATACGGTTTTAATTTTTTCTTAAAACCAAACCATGAACCTATGAATAAGTTCTTGGGTTCAATTATGGGTGTTAGTTTGGGTTATTTAAAAATAGGAAAAATGATTATAAGATATCGTAGGGTTGGCAGTACCTCTCGGTAAACGTCACATCGAATAACTTTGAACATGGCGTTGTGTTTGCATGTGGTTCTTGTGATTTTTACGTGTATATTAATTTTTCTGAAATCTTAAGTGGATTATTTAATGTCTCCCCCAACTGAATCTCTTGCTTCTTGTTGTAATTAAGTTAAATAAATGATTTTTTTAATAATAAAATATTTAAAAATTACTTTGTAATCACCACTTTTTCATATACTCGTATACATAACAACATGTTTCGAAAGCGATGCTTTCCTCATCAGGAATATACAGAATACTAAAAATGATAATGTCAAGTATAGACAAATGATGAACATAGAACACAATAATGTAAAAATAGATAAATTACAAAGATAAAAAAGTGATTAAAGTAGGTAATAATTGATCAAAAATGTTCATAAAAAAATATTATAAAACTGAATAACAAATTTATATTAGAAATTTAAAAAATAAATTCAAGATATAATAATTTTGAATGAATGAAACGCGTAATAAGAAAGCTATGTGCATGTTAAACTTTACTAACATTTGTTTGCGTTAGAGATATGGCTATTTTATATTTTTGAAAAAAACAATTAACTTAGTGATTTATTACCTCCTTAGAGTTTTCTATACCTATGTGCAATACGAGTAGTAATGATCATTAGAAAGGTTTTCGGAATTTTGCAGGTTTTTGACCCTAATAAAATGTTGGTGTTTTTGGGAAAGTTAATTAGGTTAGGACAGTACAGATTATGAAAATAAGGAAATTAAGACTAATTTTTCGTTTTTTTTTTTTTAAAATCAAAAATGATGTAACTTAAATACCAATATTTTATTTTTATTTGAATAGTTAGTTTTCACAGTTAAAATATTTTTTTAAGGTTCAACTTTTTTTTAAACCACCGTATTCGTTTGAAATATATGACCGGTTGGTTAGTTTTGATGAGTTTTGAGGTTAAAATGTCAAATGTCAAAACAAGGATAAGCTTTACCGTACATAACTTTATATTCCATTTATAGTAAACCATAACTAAACACTAGTAATAAAATGATCTACCCTTTTAGAAACTTTGACTACAAGAGTCTTATCGATATTACTCAATATTACTCAATAATATTATCTTTTTTTTCGTACTATATTTTAAACGCATTTTTTTCCTCATAGCGTCAACCAGTACCTATCAAACACATACACATACGCTTTACGCTTTATTATTTGTTTTTCTCATCACTTCATAAGTACGTTCATAAGTTTTTTTCTGTACTATTTTTCAAATCTCTTTATACTTAATTATTTTGACGGCCTCCATGGTCGAGGGGTAAGGCTCTCGACTACGAATCCGAAGGTCGCGGGTTCAAACCCCGGCGTGCGCAAGTAAATTTTATTTAATTAATTTGTGTTGTTTCACAATTAATTAATTTAAAAATAATATATAACATATTTGCGCACGTTCCAGAGTGGAAGATACTCTCAGTATCGCCCTGGTGAAAGACCACCATTCAGAATTGAAACGTTGCTTGAAATGGCGTTTAGGCGTGTTTGGTGACCAGATCTGAATAGCCAGGTATTTCCCCACCTCCCTCCTCCCCTTCCCCTTCCCCTTCTCCTTCCCTCCCCAATACCTCCAGCCTCACAACATTCCCCAATTGGGAATGCCATAGTCTCACTGGCTCCAGACGGTTGGGAGCAGTTGGGACTCTTGTGCGGTATTCATGTAAAAAAAAAAAAAAAATTATATTTTTTTCTATAAATAATATATTACCATACTATGTCAATACTAGCCTTTTCCCTTCTATTTTTGTATAATGGCACTTAATATGAACTGACTTTGTCAATGTGACTGTGCTAAAAGGGGATTTGTTCCTAGTTGGGCAGTCAAAGCTTTCTTATGTTTTGTTGTTTAATAATGTGTGTATTTCAGATAAATAAATAAAAGAATAATAATGACATTGTCATAATTTTCACATTGACAATTATCTTATTTCTTTCAATGATAGTGGTTTTTATCTTGAACAAAAATTATAGAGCTTGAAGTCACCCAAATTAAGTTAAAATTTCACAAACACAAAAAAATATGATATTTAAAATATAAAAGAAAATCGACATATAAAATTTTCCATAAAAATGCAAAACCAGAATTACGCGAACAAAGCCCCGTAACGTCAGATGTCGTAAATGCAATGTAAACGTAAAACAGAACAAGCTGTTTTAATGGAATTGTTTTGTTATTCGCTTTTGAATAAATATTTATATATTCTACGTGTAACTACCAGTATATATTATAAAACTTATATGTTCGGAATTTGCGTTTGCTGATCTATATTTTTAAGCTATAATATATTTACTGGAGTTCCTTTCGGTACAAAATATTGATGTTCCTTTAGCGGTAGGTGTAATCTCTATTTTTTCCGGTTATCCATATAAAAAAAACATGTTTATGTGAGGTAGAACAACTCTTTTCTGTTCTTCTTCATATGGCAAAGGACAATTGGCGGGGGTCATAGTGGGATACTTAGGTTATTCAGCCAATCGACGGCATCGGGAGTCACTTGGTTCAGCACAGATGTGCCATGGGGAAACTAGTATAGGTGACATTTTTCTGCAATGTGTTCTGTTGTTTGAATATGTCCACGTTCACAAAGTTCGCATTAATCCTTTAGGACCCATTTATGCATCATATACGCACAACGGCTGTGACTGTACCGGATGCGTCCTCTGTAATGTAATATGTATTTAGATTTTTGCTTAGGTATTATTATAGTCATGTAAGTTGTAATATACTCGTACATATTTAATTTAATGTAAATCAAATTTAAGTATTGTAGTTTATTATTTATTATTATTATTGTGACAGCTGTTTCGGCGTTCAAAGCCATTTTCAAACAAACCACGTTGAGACAACTTTATATAATAACTAGCTGAAGTACCCGGCGTTGTCCGGGGTTGTGAATGGTTGTGTTTCTCCTACCCCTTCCAAGTAATTTTCCTCTTATTTTGAACGTCAAACGCGCAAAATTTCTTCAAGAAGTACCAACATTCTGTTTTAAGGGGTGGGAAAAGGGGAAGGAGAGGTTTTTAGAAATTTCATGTAGACAGTGAGTGACCTTCCCGTTGTTTCGATGGTCAAGTGTGCAAAATTTCATCGAGCTCGGAATAAAAATGTAGATTTGTTTACAAAATAAACACACACCGCCCGGACATTCTTTTTTTCTATAATAGAGAAGATAACAATTTCAAATTTGATTTTCATTAAATAGAAAATAAATCATTTAATGGAGCTCTACGAATTAAACACAAAAAAGTAATAATTATATTATTGAGTTATTTTATAACATTTTAAGCGCACATGAGATGACCTTTGACTAAAATGGCGCTATAAAAATTAGCTAAGTTGGTGAAGCATTGTTTCGTAAGACGATTAAAACGACAGTTGCTAAGTCCTGACAGCCGAGTACCTAATCAATATATTTTTTTCTATTTTTTCAGACACACACCTTATAAGATGACTCCGAGAAGTCCATGAATACGCCGTCGAACAAACGAACCTGCTCAATCAGTTTTCAATCATGATGAGAACCGCTGTTTTATAACACTGTACAGGCAGATACTCAGTGCAGGAGTCTGGAGCCAGGAGCCAGTAGTCCGGACCTCTGAGAGGAACCGTCGTAAGAGTGCCGTGTGTGAGAAGTTCAGTGAAGTGAAGTGACTCGTAGTAAAATGGGGGAGAACAACAAGGACGTGCAGATCGTGATGGGGGCCGCGTCGGGAGACAAGGGGGGCCGGGTGGCCTACGCCCCGCGCCTGCGCTCCCCGCCGCCTCACGAACACCTTAACAACGGAGGGCTCCTGCAGTAAGTAGCCTGATATATTTTTTAGATTAATTTACAATACAAGTGTTTTTTCCAATCAACATTAAGTATCGATGAAATCTTTTGAATCTAATGACGATCTTTTAATTTTAACCGACCTTTAATGAATTCTGAAACCTTTACTCATATTTCAATTATGTTCATTATTCCTTTATATTCAGATTAATAACATTCCAGAGTGGAAGATACTCTCAGTATCGCCCTGGTGAAAGACCACCATTCAGAATTGAAACGTTGCTTGAAATGGCTTTTAGCCATGTTTGGTAACCAGATCTGAATAGCAGTATTTCCCCACCGTCCCCTTCCCCTTCTCCTTCCCCTCCCCAATACCTTCAGTCTCACAACATTCCCCAATTGGGGATGCTATAGTCTCACTGGCTCCAGACGGTTTGGAGCAGTTGGGACTCTTGTGCGGTATTCATATTAATAAAAAAAAAACAATATTAAAAACTAAAAATACTGCGGAACTTAATATCAACATTATTAAATTTGATTTAAATAATTTTTTTTAAATTTAAAATTACTGTTTGAGCAACCATCGAATGTCAAAGCATTCCCAGCAGAGCTGACTCCATGGCGTCCTGCCAATGTCCCAGCTGTCTATCGCATTATAGCAAACATTGCCATGTTCACAAGCGGTCCTACCCTCAATTCCTGACATTCCTAACTCACAGTGGCTGTACCTCCCTGCGCTCATGATAATTTTTCTCCAAAATAAATGCGTGCACCAGTCATCCGCTCTTATCCACAGATGTCTTGTAATGCGCTGCAAGCTGAGACGTTTATTCAATATAGTCAGATAAGCACTGCCTACCCCACCTTATTTATAAAATTAATGCAAGAAATCAATCTACCCTTCAAAAAATTCGCACATAGTTCCACCGACCGCCCTAATATACGTGTTAAAAGCAGAAACTAAGTATGTAAAATGACGCGGATCATATTAAAATTAGTATTATATACGAAAAACCACATGTGCGAGCAATGCGCATTCGAGAGAAGACTCATTTGTGTTAGTGTCAGAAAAGGCCGTGCCTTTCGGTACAAATCACAAATGTAGCAATCAGTGCCATCTCTTGGTACCTCTACTAATTAGTGCATCGTTCCTAATGAAATAATTATCATATTATATTGGCTTTCTTTCATGCAATTGTGCAGTCGAAAAAACTATGGAAATTTTGTGTATCCTGTAATTGGCTTATTATTTAGATATTTGATGTGGCAGGTAATCCCAACCAACATCGGCTAAGGCTAGCAGCTAGTGATGATTTTTTTTAAATATCGTTTAATTCCCTGTTTTTTCCCATTGCCTAACCTGATTAAAAACTCCGTGCACGCCACTGACTGCAAGAGATCGATAAAATACTTGCATCAAATAAGGGCAGCATGGTAGTTTTATTGATGACTCGCCCTCCAAATTTGCGTATTCGCCAAAATCCATGGACAAGTCCAGACGCAGTTGCCAAGTCCAAAAATCAATCCGGACTAAATCCGGGCGCACGGCAAGCCAAATTATCCTGTTAGATAAAACACGTATTTTCAAATGCAACCATTTAATGTAGATAACTACGTTACATGTATTATTTTGATTAGCTATTATTATCGAAAATAATACGTATTAATTAGTGATGAATCGTTCATGAACGAGCCGTTCATTTGTGCCGGCTCATTTTGATGAGCCGTGAACGTACGACTCCTGGGAAACCGTACCATGGCTCAATTGAACTGTGACTTTTTTTGACGAACCTTTGGACAACTTCACAAATAAAATCATCGTATACGTGTCTAACTTCTGCAAGGCTAAATTATGTGCACTATCGTGGGGTATTTGGCGCCACGATTTATCTTAAAGCATGCTATTTGTCCTCTAGAGTTCAAACGTTCATGTGTAGAGATAATAATAATTACCGCATTTACACGTGTGTAGGCATAGTACAGTACTTGAACGGTGCCCGACAGTCTGGCACCTGGACGTTATGTACCTACGCCTATACGCTGGGAGCTAGAAGTCGTAGGAGCTGGGAGTCGCTAGTATTTACATACATATTTCATAGGCAGTTAAAACCTAAATACTGGAGTAACAGATAGCAGACATTTAGTTGGTAATACATCTTGCATAACTAGTCAGCGTAGTAATTACCTACACTTATTGCAAAAGTTTCTCACTTTTCTTAACATGAGATAATTTTTCAAGAAAAGTTACACATAATATACGTTATTTAATAGTTTTTTTACATACGAAATCTTTGATTTAGTTTGAAAAACAATTATTTAAGCTAAGTTATTTCTGGTTATGAAGGGATTAAATTTATGGCATTGCAACCTAAATGTAACGAGTTGCTTTTAAAAACTCCGGGAGGAAATAAGATTTAACGATTCAATTAAAGATATTAAGTATTTGTGTTTATTTATGGTCTTCGCCAAACTTGAGTCCTAAAACGTGGGTTTTCTTATATTTGCCCTGTTGTATACACTGCAAGATGATAGCAAAGCTAACCGGCTAACATTTCCTTCTACTTAAAAGGTCATACTCAAAATCGGTAGTCATGTGGCAGAGGGGTCCATCTGTTAATTTCAATATTGTTCAGGAGAGCAAAAATAAGATTTCGATTAAGTCCTCCAACCGACATATTAGGCCAATTCAATTTATATAGTATAATTTCTTCAAAAGATTGGTATTCACTTTGTGGCGTCATTATTAATAAATGAATTAAAAATTACTTTTTAATCACCACTTTATTAATATATACATATCAACATGTTTCGAAAGCGATGCTTTCCTCATCAGCAATATAAAGAATACTGAATATTGTAATACTCTTGAAACATCTTGATATGTATATATTATTTTTTAATTAATTTATTAATTTACATAGCCCTGTGTGTATTGTCTATTAGGCTTTCGAAAATAATTATTTCCTTATTAATGTAATAGAGATTTTTGAAAAAATATTTGTAATTGGGCTCTTTAGCCATCAACATTTTTGGAAATTTTTTATATGTCTTATTTTGCCTCGTATCATTATAAAAACAAAACAATACAAATTTTGTATTATTGACTATTGATTAGTTTTAACCTTCGCATATTAATCGCATGGAAATTTTCATCTTTTTCCCCTTTTACGTGCTACAGTTCTCACTAAATTATACCTATCGCAAAAATGGACATACCTTTGGGTTTTGCGTTATATATTATTTGTAGCTTTGTTTGTTATAGGTTTCTGAAAAATGTATCCTTTCGCCACACTCAACATTTGTAGAAGAAAACTTGAAAACTGAAAAGTATGCAGAAAGGAACTTCTGCCATATGACTACCGAAATATTGTAATGTTTTCCCGTTTATTTTAAGCACCCCCTACATTATTTTCTATATTGATTTTTATTTTCCTCCTGGTTACACGATAAACTTTTACAATGCTGTCATTAGATTTTATATTTTGTTTACTGTGTGGGCCGTATTTTTCATGAAAACCCTCGCGTTATTAGCGTAGTCCAGATCCTAAAAGTGTGCGACGCATTGGCGAACAAGTAACCTCCAATAGATAAACGCTATTAGAAATGTCGAATAGGTTATTTATAATCACATTTAATTTCATACGCTTTGTTTTGCCCTTTTGACGGCTTAAGGGTCCAGTATAAGACCGCGTATTCACCGCCGTTAGGAATTTTAGGCCTCAAACTTAAAACCACGGACCACCGCGATCCGGCACCAGGATTGGGGAAATGTGGATAATGTAGACCACGGCGGATTAAAAAAAATGTTCAGCGTATTGATGCAATACGAAACAAAAAACATTTGCTCTATATTTTTTCGTTTATTCGCTGTATAAAAATAAATAAATAGAAGCTTGACAGACTTAACTTAGCATCTGTTGGTAATAGGATAGGGTAACTGATGAGAATATGTTTTTTTCAATTTATATATAATATATTAATTATTGTCAGTAGCCATACAAAGTGCCTCCCTTTTACAAAAGATTTGTTTTGTTACTATTTACATATTTGTTTCTTCACAGCATAATCTTTTTTTTAGCTTCGGAAATATTATAGAAATGGGTAACGTGGACCAACTGCTCAGAAATACTTATAAGCACAGCTTTTTGACACAGGGAATTATTTTCATGGATTTTGAATCAAGGAATCTGTTTTCCGATTGTCCACTAGGGGATTCAAGGTGGTTGAAATGAATTGGATGCTTTTTATATAGCTATTCTATTAGTGGCTTTGGTTTTTATTAATGGTTAAGTAATTCTACTATTACATTTGAATTGGGAACCAAGATGGAGGATGTGAATTAGATCCCGTTTATTAATAGGGAATAAGAATTATTTGTCTTTTGATAATTTTTGGGATTTAGAAACGCCCTTCAATATTGTATACTAAACAGCAGTAAAAATATAACAAAGGTAGATAACGATGATTTACAACCCACTCAAGACGCACACAATAAGCTTGAATACAATTCACCAAGTCAATGAAGGCAATAAGAAAAACTGATATTTTTCCGGTGAATAATACCTATAACAGGGAGTATTTTCACAAAAGTCTCCTATCTTCCCCTTGCCCCTCCCCCAAGCAAAGTAGACCAAATATGCTATAATTTGAAATCAAATACGTTTCTAACGACTTAATAATGTCCGAGATACAGCGGTTCTAAATTATTCAAATTTTTTGTAAGTTGTCATTCTTCGCTATTTTTTAGTGATTTGGTCAATTTTGACAGTGAAGGAGTAATTTTTCGGTAAAGGTTAATCTATTGTTTTTAAAGTAGACTAAAGATGGTACAATTTGAAAACAAATTGGTCTCCAAGGACCTAATATCGTCCGAAATACAGATGTTCTAAATAAAGAAAAACATTGTATGTTATTATGATAACATAGAATATTTTCTTCATTTCAAATTGTAGAATCTTTAGCCTGCTTTAAAAAATATTAATTAACCTTCACCGAAAAATTACCCCTTCACTGTCAAAATTGGTTAAACACTAAAAAAATAGCGAGAAATAAAAAAAAACAAACTTCGCTATTTTTAAAAAAATTATTAATTAAGGGGTAATTTTTCGGTGAAGGTTAATTAATATTTTTAAAGTAGGATAAAGATTCTACAATTTGAAATGAAGAAAAACATTCTTTGTTATCATTCTTCGCATTTGATTTCAGTTCACTTCCAAACACTTTAATTCCGATTTTGAACCAAATCAGTAGAGAACTCAAAATTAAAAATGACCATCAAAATTACTCAGGTTGACATTAAATTTGACT
The DNA here is from genome assembly GCA_022606495.2 of Halesus radiatus. Classification (NCBI taxonomy): domain Eukaryota; kingdom Metazoa; phylum Arthropoda; class Insecta; order Trichoptera; family Limnephilidae; genus Halesus; species Halesus radiatus. The sequence goes on from JAHDVE020006275.1 coordinate 34,199, forward strand.
TCAGCACCCCCCTAACATGACTTACGCCGCTTTCTAACCAAATCGGTGTGAATATCTAGAAATTCAAAATAGCCGCTAAAACTATGGATTTTGATAGGCACAGATCGGCATACTTATACATGCAGTCAGGGGGCGTCAAGATTGTAAATTATATGGGCACAAAAAATGTTAAGATTTTAAAAATAATTCGTTCATTCATTAGTTTTGCTGTTGACCGCCTGCAAAGATCTAATCTTGTAGATCTGTACCACGTCTGTCAGTTTTTTTCCAGTGCGCAGGTCTTTTATATTGTGCCGTATAATAAATTAATCGCTTTTTGGACCATCTTAAAGAACGTTGCAAAGAAATGTGATTATAACAAAAAAATCGAAAATACGTAATTCCTACATTCCGGTGGCAGTTTAACACCTCTCTTCCCAGCTATTCGTCATAAAACAGACAGAAATATCGAATTTCAAATCGACGTCCGCTCGCTCTGAAGGACTTCTCACAACTGATTTACTCCGGAGAAATAAAACGTTTTATCAACAATCGCGCGGGCCAGAAATTGTCATACGTTTTTTGTATGACGGAACTGAATTAAAAAATTCCTGAACTTTGAGGGAATTACAGTGAATATCTAGATTTACTGAATTATTTTTAATAAACGCTTTTGGTTCTTGATCTTATTTACTCTGAGATTGTGGAAGGATTTTGATTAAATATGTTTGTAATGGGTGCAGTTAACATAACGGCGAATGCACTGTCGAGCATTTTCCTTAAAATTACTGTAGGTATTTCATATATAATATAAAAGGTTACAGTTTAAGAATTTACGTCACTGAAAACCTTAGACACTTTCGTAACTTTCTGTTAAGAATTTGCAGATAAATTATGTGTTGTATTGCTTACGTTAGCATACTGCGAAGTGACGTTTAGCGCCTTATTTGAGTCTTCCCCCTTAATAATTGCTACATGGGGGAATCTGCGTTGTGGGGATTGTCTGGACGAAGCAATTGGTTATTGGACGCATGTAATGAAGTTTTTTTTACTAAGCCCCTATAAAATATAATCAATAACCACCATGAAATGAAACCTTAATGTTATCATAATATATTATTGTTTCTCTTTGATATGGGCATATCGTCGTTGTTCTGACTCAACTTTGTATCCACAAAACGTTTAATAAACCCTGTTAATATGTTTATGTATAACCCTGATGAAGGTTCAGGCTGAACTGAAATACCCCAATATGTTTTTGAATAACCCTGATGAAGGTTCATGCTGAACTGAAATCTCCAAGTACGTTTTTGTATAACCCTGATGAAGGGTCAGGCTGAACTGAAACCGGTTGATTAACATATAAAAATAAAAAGTGGTATTCAAACTAAGTTATTTTGATTAACATATAAAAATAAAAAGTGGTATTCAAACTAAGTTATTTTATTTTAATTTATAATTATGTATACCCACAAAGTGCTACAAGGGAAAAAAAGTTTATTCTATTCCTTGTTTTAAATTATTGTAAATCAGTTATTTTTTATTTACTAATAAAAAACTGCCCAACATCCGTAGTTACACATTAAATAAATACTGTATAAGTGCTGTTTTTAAATAATACTAATAAGCGCATTTAGTGACTGTAGTTAAAACACGTGGATTCAATTGTAATGTGGCGTGTGGCAACGCATGCGCGTTTGACATTGCGTCATTGAATGACAGATAACAGTTTTAAACCTAACTAACTAACTAACCATCTCGCCGTTTCCCCGCAGGGGTAGGCAGAAAGGACGGACCGCCAAACAACTCGATCTTGGCATACACTTCTTTCTTCATTCACATTCATACAACGCCTCATACATTCTCTTCTGTTATTCCGACTTCTGACATGGCCCGACTCGAGTACTTGATTCACTTGATCGTGCCGTGTCTTCCTCGGGCGTCCCCGGCTTCTTCTTCCATTCACATTCGCGTCATATATTCTCCTTACACTCCTCTCTTCGTTCATTCGCTCTACATGCCCAAACCATCTAAGCCTTACATTCTTTACGAATCTCAACATTTTTCGTTAATCTGATGTAATGATGACGAAACTCCCTTATAAAAATGAAAAACTCGATATAAAAATTGGGGTTCATCACGTTTTATTTTTCGACAGGAATTACTGCGGGACTTGGCGACACGGTAGTATATCGGAGTAATAAAAAAAATACCAATACGGGAAATCCCAGTGAAGAAGACAAAATATTTATTATTATATCATTAATACAATGAAGAAGAAAGCGTCGTTAGAAACACGCAAAGTCCGTAATGTCAAAAAATCGTCCATTTTCAGAAATACTTTTTTTCTATTATATATGGTCTGTTAAACTGTTTAGTTAAAAGGAATTCAGTATGTGGATTGAGATAATGCATTATACTAGAAATATAAATTGAGATAATGCATTATACTAGAAATATAAATTGAGATAATGCATTATTCTAAATATAAGCACGAAAATATATTAACCAATAAAATAATTTGAGTCTGACAGCTGTCAACGCTAAAACACAGATAAGAAAGCCTCTTCTGCTGTATGAGAAGTGTATAACTTTCCTTAGTTTAGTCTATGTAACGTTTATTAGTAACGTGTTGACATAAACGATTGTTAATCAGTTGTGCAAAATTTAAAACACGTTTATTAGTACGACTGGTAATGTACTAATTAAATAAAAAGAGATTATTTTAAAATGGACAGTTTGTTTCATCGCCCGAGAACACGTTAATTTGTTGAAATCACTTAAAATCCTAATTGAGAGTGGGAATCTTTTATCACCATCCTGTATTTGTATGAAGATACAGTTCAACGGTTTAAAAAAAACGTAACATGTAAATCCTCTTGAAATTGCGTAAAAGAAAGCACCAGGGAGTATTTTTCTATTCAAAGGCAGCCACCGAAAAGTCTGGGTTTAGTGGCTGCCGTAGGCCACTTTTACTACCGAGCCGTAAAAACTGAACCAACGAGCCGAACACTTTACTCGCCTCTGAATGGTGCTTCACAGTCTTTCAATTCTAGTCGATTTGTTATGCATGATTGCCATTGTATATCCCGTATTTTGCCCCCTTTCAGACAAAATAAAGATTATTTAATAAAGAACTCCAGTGCATTTTTTTTCGTTCAAACTTAAATCCTAGAATATTTCGTAGTTAAGTTAGTTTTAATAGTAAAAATAATTTATTATGTCCGGTCGGTTTTGATCAGTTTTGAGGTTAGAATGTCAAATGTCGAAACAAGGATGAGTTTTACCGTGCATAATTTAATATTCTATTCATGGTAAACCATGACCTAACGTAAGTAATAAAATTATGTACTCTTTTGGAAGCTTTAATAATAATAGTATTGAGCATTAACACTATCATAATATCCGTATTAATAATTGGTTTGTTTATGAATGCTATAATTTCTTTCATTAATGATATTTTTTTGTATTGAACAACAATTTTAGAGCTTAAAGTCAAATTAAGTTAAAATTTCGCCAAAAATAAATATGTCCATAATAATCCATAAACAGAATGCGCACGTGACGTCAGATGTTACAAATACAACGGTACCAACATAAGAATCTGTTTTGATGAAATGATTTTCTAATAACTTTTAAATAACGATTTATAAATTCTACGTAATGAAAGTTAAATATTCGTTTGCTGATCTGTATGAATATTTTTTTCACTGGAGTTCCTTATTAAAGATGGGATAATTTGCATGTAGGGTGGATGATAAGTAGGCAACTTCTTATATCCAGCATTATAAAAAGTAATTTTGTATCATTCGATACTTATCTGAACATTGTCAGTGTTGTGTTTCATGAAACTTGACATTACTGGAGTATCTGTTTTCCTCTAGCTCGGCGAAGTTGACAAATTGAAATCGAATGTTTAGTTACCTTTGTTGATTGTTTTGCTCATTTCCGACTGCTATTGAACTATTCTCTTTGTTGAGTGAAAATAATGAAGTTCGGATTTCATCAACATTGACAATGATGTAATGAATGCTCCTGTTATTCTAAAGTCCATTTGCCTCAGGTGCGTTTAAACAGCGGGTGTTTGCAAATACCCCCGGCCGTGGAATAGCATAGTTCACAAACGCACGATACTGTGTTTATACGGCTATGGTACCTGGAACACTGTTTGCATTAGCTAACTACTTGTTTCACAAATTACCGGCCCACGGATTGTAAAGGTTAACTTCATGTTTGTCTATAAAAGTTCAAGGAATAATTATACCGTTTCAAATGGATCACGTTTCAATAGTTTTGTCCCATTATGGGGGGCGGCAAATGTAAAATTATCGCTA
>JAHDVE020006277.1:0-52997 GCA_022606495.2 Halesus radiatus
AAATAGATAAATAAATAAATAGATAAATAAATAAATAAATAAATAAATAAATAAATAAATAAATAAATAAATAAATAAATAATTTTGAGTATTTGGATCACTAGCCAACTAGTTATCCAAATCTTGGTGTCCAATTTAGATTTATCGTACTTTGTGTTCAGTCTAATGGCCAGTGGAAGTATATTATTTAACTTTGTTGCAAAGTATCTAAAATTTCTTTGACCAAATGTAGTTTTAGCGAAAGGGACAAGTAAGAGATAATGACCTTTAAATCTATTCTCGCGAGCGGTTTGGACATTGTCAAATAGGGTTCTGGGTTTAAATAGATATAAAAGTATGTTTTTGGCATAAAGTTTCCTAATATCCAAAACACAGAATCTCCTCAAGATTTCGTCTGAACTGTTAGTGAACGCTACTTTTAGAATAATATTTATAATTTGTTTCTGAGCTTTAAGGATGGGATCAATAGCGACAGCAGTAGCTCCACCCCAAGCTAAGGTATAGTACGGTAATCGATTAAAGATTGGCATAGTGAGTAAATTGTTTTGAGTAGATTCAAGGTTAGGTTAATTGTTAAGCCGTTAAGCTTCCAATCGGATAAAGCTTTTTTATAATACGCCACACGCCTCCAGTCTCTCTAGAGCACGGGGCACTAAATCCCCCCGTGACTGGGATCTTTCAGCTGGGTGGTGCAGTACTTTGTGGGTGGCTGGCTTGAGGATTGGAGTGCATGAGACTTCCTAAGGCATAAATCCGATGCTTCTTAGGTGTCTGTGTAATGTTGGATAGAGGATTATTATTGAGATTATATTTTCTTAATTTTCATGAATAGCGAGACAATTCCCAGAGTGCATGGACATAATAGATGTTCCAGAGAATGACAATATACTTTAATGTTAAACCTCGGTATATCATGAATATAGTTATTTACTGAAGATGTACGAGACGTGTAGGCCCGCACAAGGGACTGTAAATACTTAGGCACCGGCACACGGGGATGCATTGCTATTGTGATTCGCTAGTCCTCCTGAGAAAGATGTTTGGTAGTTTCTAGATGTGGATGTCGTCGCCCGGAACGTACTTGATTTGTATCATTGGCCAGTATGGTCGATAGCTTGAGGTGGTGTCAGCTGTCATATGAGCGAGATTTACTCCATATCCGGGACGGCATTTGGGTCGGATCGGTTGTGGCAAGCTCGTGGGTAGGCTGGGTGGTTGTCGGGCCCAGATTGCGGCATATCTGGGGACGGAATTAGGAAGAATGTTTTATTTATTTATTTATTTATTTATTCATTCATTCATTAACGCCCAAAAGGGCTTTTACATATTTAACATTAAAATGATTATGTGTACAGAACTTAAAAGAAAAAAATAACATGATGCATAGTTGGTATATAAGTGTAACATATTTATGACATAGAAAGAAAAAAAGAAGAACAAGTTTTTGGATTGTAGATGAGTATAAAGATAATATATATATATATAAAACATAATAATTAAACAATAGCTCTTATACGATGCTCTTATAATTGTTGCAACATAAAAATATCGTTCAGGTATCTTTTAAACATGGGTAAACTTATATTAAATATATCTACAGCAGAGGTGAATTTATTTCCAAGTATATGTAGACGAGAAATGGGTGCATGCATTTGATAGTTTGTTCCAGAATTATTGTTACAGAATAACATATTTTGCCGAGTTTGTCGATGAGGTACTTTGAAATTGATTAGTTGCAGGAGTTCACAACAGTCTAATAAGGAATAAATAATTTTAAATAAAAAAGTTAAGTCTGTTATTTTTCTTCTGTTTTCTAAAGTATGTATTTTGAGTGTATTTAGCAAGAGTGTATAGTTTATGTGTTGTATTGGTATGTGTAGTTTGAAGTTAATAAAACGTAAAAATTTGCGCTGCACGCGTTCAATATTTTTTATATGAATGATATAGTACGGGGACCACACTATTGAATTGTATTCTAATATGCTGCACACTAATGACAAATATACGATTTTTATAACTTCCAGCGAATCAAAGTCTTTGATAGTTCTAATTATAAATCCCAATGTCTTCATACCTTTATTAGTTATTTGTTGTATGTGATTTACAAAATTTAATTGTGTATCAAACAAAACTCCGAGATCACTAATTTCGTTGTCTTTTTCTAAGATTTTGTTATCTATAGCGTAGTTAAATGATAACGGGGTTTTGATTCGACAAAATGTTAGTGTCTTGCATTTATCAACGTTGAGAAATAAGTTATTAGCGACACACCAATTATGTAATTTATCGATGTTTAACTGTAAGATTATGCAGTCGCTAATATTGGATATTTCTTTGTATAGTTTAATATCATCGGCAAAAAGTAGAACTTCTACATTGTCGAAACAGGTTATTATGTCATTAATGAATATTAGGAATAGAATGGGACCGAGATGACTTCCTTGCGGCAGACCACTAGTTGCATTAAGTACCTTAGATTTTAAAGACTTCATTTTGACGAACAAGATTCTGTTAGATAAGTAACTTGAGAACCAATCCAACATGTTGCCTCTCAGTCCTAGTGCATATAATTTACTAAGTAATAATTTATGGGATACTTTATCGAAAGCTTTTGAAAAGTCTGTATAGATACTGTCAACTTGTTTTTTTATTCGTGAAGGATTCCGTAATATAGTTTTGGTAAAGTAATAGATTAGTAGTAGTTGATCTTCCACTGACGAACCCGTGTTGTTTTTTATCAATTACTTTGAGTATTGATGGATAAATTAAGTCGAGAACAAGGGATTCAAAAAATTTTGGGAGTGCTGATTGTATACATATAGAACGATAGTTTTTTATGTCTGTGTCATCACCTTTTTTGAAAATTGGGGTAATATAACTAGATTTCCAATGAGTTGGAAAATGTCCAGAAGAAAGCAAATTGTTAAATAATATGGTAAGTGGACTTTATATTGTAGATGCGCATTGTTTAAAAAATATTGGCGGAATGTTATCTGGGCCTGCAGATTTGTTGGGGTTAAGGGAAAGTATTTTTTTTAGGCAAGATTCCCGTGTAATGTGGCAGTTCTGTAAATGTAACGTGTTATGATATATATATGATGGTATTTTATTTTCAGATATTTCGTCTTCGTATACGCTTTGGAAATGATCCGCAAACAAATTAACAATGTCGATGGTGCTATTAGCTATTTTTCCATCAGAGTGCATTGTAGGGGGGTAGTCTGAGCTTTCATTGTTTAATTTTTTTACAAAATTCCACAGGTTTTTTGACTCCAGTGTATTTTTCTCAATGGAGGTGGTGTGTGCTTTATAGCACAGTTTGGATAGTATTTTAGTGATAATTAGGATCGAACCGGTTGCGGCATGCTCGTAGGTAGGCTGGGTGACTGTCGGGCTCAGATTGCGGCATATCCGGGGACGGCATTAGGGTCGGACCGGTTGCGGCATGCTCGTAGGTAGGCTGGGTGGTTGTCGGGCCCAGATTGCGGCATATCCGGGGACGGCATTAGGGTCGAACCGGTTGCGGCATGCTCGTAGGTATACTGGGTGGCTGTGGGGCTCAGATTGCGGCATATCCGGGGATGGCATTAGGGTCGGACCGGTTGCGGCATGCTCGTAGGTAGGCTGGGTGGTTATCGGGCTCAGATTACGGCATATCCGGGGACGGCTTTAGGGTTGGGCTGATCGCTGCAAGCTCGTGAGTAGGCTGGGTGGTTGTCGGGCTCAGATTGCGGTATATCCGGGGACGGCTTTAGGCTCGGACCAGTTGCGGCATGCTCGTAGGTAGGCTGGGTGGTTGTCGGGCTCAGATTGCGGCATATCCGGGGACGGCATTAAGGTCGGACCGGTTGCTGCAAGCTCGCAGGTACGCTGGGTGTCTTTCAGGCTCAGGTGGCGGCATATCCGGAGACGGCTTTAGGGTCGGACCGGTTGCTGCAAGCTCGTAGTTAGGGTGGCTGGAAGATATCTCACTTGGTGAAAAAAGCAGTTCGGGTAGATTGAAGATAAATTATAGTTGCCGATTTTCACGGCGGAGCAGCGTTACAGTGAAGATCTTGCTTCGTCGGAGTTGTGAGCGGGAATCGCCGCGCGTGCCACGTGTGTGGTCTTTTATAGGGCGAGCGGAGGTATTTTTCGCATGATTTTACCTGTTGTTATTGACTTGTTTTTCTCGGGGGTCGTTCAACTCACATATTTGTTGTTTAGCTAAAGTTTAGCAGGTGGCACGAGTAGTGATTAATGGGTTTTTTGTTATGACAGGTTTGTTTTTCTCGGGGGTCATTCAACTCACGTATTATTGTTTTGATCCATTTTCGTACAAGTTCTAGCCTGTGTGAGTTTTATTTACGTCTTATTATATGCCTTATAGTCCGTTTGATACAGAAGAGATATTATTGAATAGACATATCTAACTTAAAACTATTGGCTCATTAATCTACATGTTTACTTGAATCGAAGAGTATGGTAACGGAGATGGTTGCCTCCGAAACAGAGACGGGCTGTCATCTGGCGAAGCGGGAAACCGACAGCTCCTTGGCTCGGGCGGGAAACAGTGTGGATGGCGTAGGCGGATGCTCAGGCATCTGGCTGCTGGTGGTGATGACAACGGCGCTGTCGGCGGGCCGAATCCTGATTCTAGGCTCCATCCTGGCCTCTTCAGTGTTGTAGGTTGGCGAACGATTGGCGAGAATTTAAGTGGCGAGATATTTGCGCAGGAGCTCGGGTATCTCCTAAACCAAAGATCAGTTCTGTCTCTGTGTATAGTCAGCTAGCAAGATCCCCGACGTCTTGTATTGGGCTTGTGCTGACCAGGGAGCGGACTTGAACTTGTGATCTGTGGGGGGTTCCACTCTCAGAATCAATCATGTATCAGGCAACTAAGCTCTGCAGCTTGTCTTGACCAGATGCCACAGATGACGAGGGTTAATCTACTGGCCTTAGTAGGCGCGTTTTGTATCGGACCCATCTTTAACGAGAATGGAACTTGCACGATCTTGCAGACCTTCGTAGCGTCTACCGACGGCGGCCGTCTGATCTTGGCAATAGTGTATTAGATGATTCGAGTCCGGCGATGGAATGAGCTTCCTTACCTTCCGTGACTCTGTTGCGGCCTCGAGTTAACGTATTTTCTTGGAGTGGGAGCTGCTTTCTGCGCTACCATAAATTATGCGTACGTATCATTTCTTGATGTTCAAACTGTTAGTTCTCGAGATATTATTTGTATTGGATGATTTATTTTATGTATAGTGGCTCCAAGGTGTCAGATTTATATACATCTTTGGTGTAATTATATACAATACAATAGTATTTTTGGTTTACAACAATTGGACGGAGTTTCTCCATGTATATGTGGGCTGCGGTGGTCCGAGAGCCTGTATAGGTGTATTTTTAACTACGGGGGTTTTGACGAATGAAAATAAGTATGTGCAAACCAGAACAGCAGAGTGTTTTGATGATTTAACAACATACTTGTGCTGACTACAAAAGCCAATTATTTCATGAATTCATGAAAAAGGAATTTTCATGGATGTTTTGCATTCTAATAAAACTAAGGTAAAAATAACGATATTAACGGTAGGTATTTCTTTGATGACGAAAATAGTTTCTTTGACGTTTTAAGTTCGATTCACATCTACCAGCACTGCGCATTGCAGACTCATAAAGTGGCGTGCACGACAAAATTTGTTGCTTAAATTATCTATGAACCCATTCACGCACAGTGTAATGTGAATACTCCCTTCTGTACCGTACCTGCCAGTGTACGTGTCTACATTGCGCGGTGTTGGTAGATTTGAATCGATCTTTATGCGTGTTTTATATAGCCGCCAAAACGATATGTTAGTCAAGAAGAAGGTTGTGACGCCACACCGACCAACGTCTCTAGGCGGTTCCGGGTCCGGGGATCGTAACTACTGTTAGCGCATTTAAATACCTACGAACCATTAAAGAAATCCGTATTTTACAGTACAAAGAGCAAATTTTATTTATACATTTTTACTTAGACGATCAGAATATATACTTTGCTTCAAAATATTTCACACATTTTTAATAGAAGTTTCCGCAATTTAATTCATCCCTGATGTGTGAAATCTTCCAATTCTTCTGAGAACAAATCTACGATTTCAACAAGATTTCATGCCAAAAAAGACATAAGTTAGCATTTCCTCGTGTTCTTAATAGATGTTTTCATTTTAAATGTAATACTCTAGCACTGAAATAACATATTATATTGTACGTACGCAATGTTATAAATGGTATTCCAGGATTAAAACTACGGACATCCAATATTTGTCACCGTTTGACACTTAAAATATACCATCGCATAAATGTAAAGTTCTCCAACCAATTTGAGTTGATTGAAAACTAAGCCTCGAATTTGAAGTAAGCTTAAGAGTTTTATCTCGAAGATTACCCAACTTTTGCAGTGCGATGGGAATATCCCGACACGTTCGCTCTCCATTCTTCTACGTACCGGGATCACATAAACATCTCACGAACACAGCCTGGAAACATTACTTTCCGTGGACATATACAGTTCGGTTAGTTTTGGAAAGGAAAATGATTGCCAAAAACACTTCACTTCTAACAACTGCAAACAAGTCTAAATATCAATATGTCTTAGCTTTCTCATTAAATCTTTGTGAATATGCATAAGACGATAGCCTTTATGATTAAATTAATAAAAAGCTATTAAAACAATTGAAAAAAAATGTTGAAGAAAGCAAATAAACTTTTGATTATATATATATATTTATTATTATTACCCGCTTCTATTAGCGCCCGAATTTAGTCAGTAACACAAATTAATATCTCTTTTTTATATTTATTAATTCGTGAAGTATGAAAAAGAAATTTATTTTCTGAAGCAATTAAGTTCTATGTGACATAAGCGATCATTAATAAAAAAAATATAATCCACGTATTATAATCAATTACCTTATATTTTTTTAAATATTTATATAAAAATGTATTCTGTATTCAGCCGAATATATTTTTTTTCTGTTTGATTTAAAATGAATTTTCCTATGAACAAAATACCTAAAATGCATTTTTTTAGTACCAACTTTATAGGCTAGTTTTAATCTATAACCTTTTTATATCTATAATTCAAGTATCATATGGTGAATATGTTTTATCACGCTAGATGTACCTGTTACACGAAGTCACATCGGCCGTTAGCTAGTAGCTTAGTGCTTCTGTATTAAATTTGATATTATCTTATTGATAAAGGCGGATACATCATGTGCCATATTCTTTAAAATGTTTATAATTATTTTTTTGTCTATATTAAACGAATATAACTCTTCTATTTCATTCCCAAATGAAATGACTCTCATTCCTAGCATAATACTGAGATACACTTCGTTGCCTTGGGTAAAAATGTATTTTTATTTTAATAAAAGCTTCAGTAAAGGATTAATTCAACATGGTGAATAAAATCACATACATTGACAATATAATAAATTTAAAATTACGTTGAAACTAAACTAAGATATCGACCAAGAAAACTATTATATTTTATAAAAAAATGCAAGATGCGTGCACATTAAAAAAATACAGTTATTATTATCAGATATAAACCATGGTTATATTATTAAGTATATGAGTGTAATACAGAAAAACGTAAAACAGAAAACTTTATAGCTGTTTTCTTAAATTTTTTGATACGTTTTATCGTTATAAATCATAAGATGATAAATATACCGTATTAAATAGAATTTCACAGTATTTTACTAAATATCGGAAGACGTATCTTACCACATTAAATAAAAATATGTTATATACCTACTTTCAAACTAAAGGAAATAATAAGAGGCTAATTCTATTAACAATGCCATTATTGCTCCGAAGACGTGTGTTAAATTACTCGGTGTCAATCTGGATGCAGATTTTTCCCTTAAAAGTCAAGTAAACAGAACTGTAAGTACAGGGTTCTTTCAATTGAGGCAAATAAAAGCAGTACGCAGAAACCTGCCAACAGAGGCAACTAAACTGCTTGTCTATTCGTACGTTGTGTCACGTCTAGATTATTGCAACGGAATATATGCGAGTCTCCCCAAATACCAAATTAACAAATTGCAATCAGTATTCAACGCTGCAGCAAGACTTATCACCGGCGTATCTAAATATTCTCACATTTCAGAGCATCTCAAAAATCTCCACTGTCTCAAATGTCCTGAAAGAATCCAGTTCAAGCTCTGCTGGATGGTATTTAAGTCACTTAACGGAATGGCTCCGGCTTACTTATCAGAACTGTGTATTCCCGAAAATACCAACTCACGGCAGTCCACCCTTCTCCAGTCCAGATCGTGCTTTCGGAGTGTCAGGACCTAAAGCGTTGAATGAACTGCCTCATGACTTAAGAATTAACAGAACTCATAACTAAACTTAAAACACACCTTTTCAGACAATCGTATCCATAAATTGAAGAAATTCACCTGTTAATTGCTTAGCTTGGCTAGCCGGTTAGTACTTACCCAAAGTCATTAAATAAATAAAAAAATAAAAAAAATAAAATAAAAAAATTAAATTAAATTAAAAATTCACGCATCGGTGCCCAAATGCGTCCACAGCCCGCAACACTGTAAATAACCAAAGTGTAAAATAAATTAAAAAAACGTTAATATTCATTAAAAGCTTCTTACGCTTTTTAAGGTAATTTTATAGATATTTTCGAGTCCTAAAATTCATTTTATGAATACTTTCCAGTCCTAAAAATTAATACCAATAATTCAATAAATACCACCTCTTGTGCCACCAATCATCTAATAAATGTAACATCAATAGAAAAGGAGAAACAAATAACCATGTAAAACTATCATCTCTATAAATAAATTTTTCTAAAACTGTGTTCATCTGAAGCGACCTGCCAGGTAAGTATGTTTTTCTGTATCTGTGTGTACATAATTAGTTAAGAAATATTTGTACAGCGCCCTTGAGGTGATTTTTCACAAAAACGGCGCTATACAAATCATCCAACTATTATTATTATTATTATTATTATTATTATTATGGTGACCATCTTCGAACAACGAAGGCACCTGAATTAGGGTGTTATAAAAGTTTTTTTTTTAAATATTGGAATTTCCAATACGCTGACCACAAAGCTAAAGCACGGACAAGAGTGTATGAGCTCAACGTTTGAGTATCATAAAATGTTTATAGAAAATGGCCCAGAACAATACACTAGCTGAAATCAAATCTTCCATCAGAAAAATGATTTCAATTAGATATGTACCTCACCAGATAGTAAATTATAAAATATTTATTTAAATCTGTTGATCAATGGTTTTAAATTGACATAATAATCAAAGAGACGAATCGCCTGCAATATTGTAAACTTAATACGACCCAAGGGATGATTAACTGAACAGAGTGGAGCCTGCACCAGCTGTTGAAGTTCAAGACTTACGCCTCACCAAATTCAAAACTAAAGCCTCCTATATCCACAAACACTTATATATATTAACTTTGTAGGTACATGACTTAATGTACAATACCCAACTCAATACGACTCGGTACCATTTCCGCAATTATCATTTAATCATATCTCGCTAACTTGAGAAACGGCTCAGTTTGACTAAACGAGAGATCATTTTCCAATATTATACTGGAGACTCATCAGAATGCACACAATATTGAACGGTATTTTTTTTCCTATCAATATAATTTATTATAACACTAAATAATCACAAAATGTTTTAAAAGCTTTCTAGTGGACATGTGCTGAAGGAAAAAAAATTCTTAAAACATGTTTATTCGCGTAGTACCCCAAGGGTCACAATAAGGAACTCCAGTGAAAAATATAATGGCTTTAAAAATATATATTCGTATAGATCAGCAAATGCCGATTCTGAATATATAACATTTATTGTATATAATTATACGTAGATTTTATAAATCGTTATATAAAAGTGAATTAAAAACTGTGACATCAAAACACCATGTTCTTTTGGTACCAATGGTGCTGACGTCACACGCGCAGTTTTCGAGCCTAACGATAACTAGATAAGGTTTTTTTCCGCTGTTTATCATGCTTATGGCTTATAATTTTGTTGTTTACAGTATTCATTTCGCTCGTAAAATCATTAAGTTTGCTTATTGCGACTACTTGAGAGCGTTTTCTCGAAAATTGATACCAATTTTAAAGAATTTTTCTGCGTAATAATCTATACCCCTTCCACAAAGAAAAATGTCACTGGCAGCAGATTCTTTGGTGATTATTTCTTCAGTTATTCTGGAAGCAGAGGAATTCTAATGATACCTCAAACCTGTTATTTCTAACAATACATAATATATTAATTTTTTTTTCAAGCCATTAAAGGTACCTCAATGTTTCAAATCTATTCACTACTGTCTACTACTGTCGCGGACTGTTTGTCAAGTCTGAAAACTGATAGAGGCTATTAACGCTAGCGATTCTGATTTGTCTTTCATAAATAATTTAAAGCATTAAAGGTTAAAATCGCATCCAAAAAATTCTAGCCATATGCTATGAAAGCTCGAGGGCGGAATAGTTTTGTTTCACACCTGTTCTTTTACAGCACTTTATTAATATAAAGATATATACATGTTTCGAAAGCGATGCTTTCTTCATCAGTAGTAATACTAAGAGGATCGCTTTTGAAACATTTAATTATATTTATACTAATAAAGCGGCGAATACAAAGTATATTATTTAATTCATTTATTAAAAATGTCACCACAAAGTGAAAACCAATCGTTTGAAGAACATATATAAAAGTTTTCAAACCATTGTCTGTAAATATTCTTCAACATTCACTAGTGAAATCTAATTAATATTTAATAAATACTAATATAAAGCGCCACACGAAACTTTAAAGATCACATGAATCGGGTATAATTACCTATTTTACACGAATCAATAAAAGCAAAAAAAGTTTTATGCAACACGGTGATTGATATAAGATAACAAAAAGTTCGGTCAAAATTAACATTATCCCTATTTGAATCGCAGGATATCCGTATTGATGCTGCAACTTCGGGCTTGCCACCAATATTCGGGCTAGAGACACCCTCCCACCCCTATCCTCCAACTCTTCCACCCCTCTCGCGCTAGACCATCTGCCACAGTCTGCTCGGAGATAATTTCGTCTCATGGACTGCCAACTACTCCACTTCGCAAGGCTCCAGTATGCCATCATAAAATTAATGTACCGGGTATGGACTTGCAACTTACCACCGGGGCGAAAGGCAAAATTCATTAGAAGAAAGAGAAGTTTGTACCCAGCTTTTCATTAGTCCTTTTGTTGTGGAACAGTACTATCTTGATTAATCGAGAGTTTCCGGATGTCATATTAACTTAGTAGGTATGTGCATTTGATGAGGTGGAGGAAGTATATTAGTGAACTGACGTGATATCTCTAACTAGTGTCAATTACAAAAAAGATGAATTTTGGCCGGGTTTTATACGTTGACGGTTAAATATTGAACCGTCTTCAAATGCGATAATTAACTCACAAGTATTTAAATTGGTAATTTATATTAAATAAAATTAAGCAGATCGGTATTATTAAGATACCTTTGGATGTCGAATGCCTATAGATATGGATATATTCACTTAGCAACGCTTTCACGCGTCGTAACATTACGTTAAGTACGATTAGAGCTGTTAAAGCCTAATATGATGGAGCGAACTTTCACGTGGTGGAAATACGTTTATGGCACGATACAAGCGATCTCTATGATAGTTGATTCACCGTATAATTATTCATATAATTGCATTTAGAGTTAACTCCACGCAACTAAATCATGTCGGTCTTAACTTAATTTTCTAATTAATCGGTGTAGCTTTCATTCACTGAGAGATTTTACATTTTCCCTTATCTCAAATATTAACACCGTGAGCTGATATACCAAGACAAACAAAGCAAACCATTAAACGTTAGTTGCGAGCATACAGGCCGCGGCTCGGTAGAAGGCAAACTTGCGAAGATTAGGGCGAATGAATAAATTACGATGTTATTAACACACAGACAATTACAAGGTTAACACAAAGCCGGGATTGTTAATTGAGTTGTCTTATGGACCGGGGACCGGGACTGAATACAGTTATCTGTGCCAGACACTCTATTAAACGCTTTAAGGATCATACCATACTTACTATCACCATTATTGCAATATTGTCTTCCATAATTTCAGTTTGTTTGGATGTCCAGATCAATAACTAAATGCATTGTTATTACAATTGTAAGTAAGTTATCTTATTTTTTCCACCTTTTTGTGATATTAAATTTTCGTCGTTTATCCTGAAAATCGTGTGGTATAAGAAGTTAATTTGATTAGGAGTATTAATAGCTTTACTTGAATAGTCGGGGTGGACTCAGATGGTTCAATTAATTGGACTCGTGCGATAGGTATGGGTGGGTAGAACACAAAACAGATGCGGCGGGGGGTGGATTGCATTTCAATATCGGAGATATGTAATGGGTAGTCTCCCAATACGTTTGTTTAAATTGTCTTATAAACAATTTATTCTAGAAAGTTTTATGTCATTTGTAAATCTATCTAAACTAAAATTAATAATAATCGCTTCTTCCCTTCAGACAGGTCATAGCTATGGAAATTTGTAAATTCCATCCATTGTTTTTTGGACCCAGCAATTCTTCTACCATAAAACCTCTCCAAGTGACTTAGATTCACAGCAGTTGACTTTTTGTTTTTTTTTTCTTATTATTCATTAAGTTAAAAGAAATATATAATAGATTCATTTTCTTAAGTAAACTGTGTACATATTATATTAATAATTAACTATACACCTACATATTATTTCCTATTTTAATACTTATATTATATTACTTAATATTTTATTTACATATTATTATCTTATTTATTATTATTTTATATTACAAAATGTAATTACGATTACTTATTTTCAGATTGAACAGTTTACTTTTAAATGTTTTTACTCGATTATCCGTTTTCAGGTTATCGGGGAGGAGATTGTATATATATATATATGTTTTTTTTTAAATCGGCGTACGGCCATTCCGACGTGACGTCAAAAATAAAAAAAAATAACAAAATGAATACCAACGGTCAAAAAACGACTTTGTGCTACAAAAATTAACGGCTCTTTCTCGATTCGGTGGGTGGTGGTGCATGGCCGCTCTTAGTGGAGAGATTTGTCAGGTTAATTCCGGTAACGAACGTAACTCTAGCCTATTAAATAGACGTGCAACCGGTATCACGAGGGTCCGTGTGCAAGCGGCTTCGGCGTTCGCGCGTCGCTGTCGTGCGTTTCGCGGTCTTCACTACCGGCGTACAATGAAAATTTTCTTAGAGGGACCGGCGGCATATATAGCCGCACGAGATTGAGCAATCGCAGGTCTATGATGCCCTTATATGTTCTGAGCCATACGCGCGCTACACTGAAGGGATCAGCGTGTCTTCCTTGGCTTAACGGCCCGGGTAACCCGATGAAACCCCTTCGTGATAGGGATTGGGGTTTGCAATTCTCCCCCGAACGAGGAATTCCTAGTAAAAGCGAGTCACCAGCTCGCGTTGATTGCGTCCCTGCCCTTTGTACACACCGCCCGTCGCTACTACCGATGGATGATTTGTTGAGGTCTTCGGACTGGTGCGCGGGCTCTCACGGGCATCCGACGCGTCGGAAAGTTTGACCGAATTTGATCATTTAGAGGAAGTAAAAGATGCAACAAGGTCTCCGTAGGTGAACCTGTGGAAGGATAATTTCCTGTCTTTTTGTTTTCTGCATATGTAATTTGTTTATTATGTACGAAAATCAATAAACATACAAACAAAATTGAACGAACGCAAATTGCAGAGTCGGAGATCGGCGCCGACGCGAACCGCGAACCGCCGGCGTCGAGCGGAGGAGGGGAAACGCTCTGCTCTCTCTATCCGCTCGTTCGGTGAAACTTTAGCCGTCGCCGTGTCGGCGGCGGGAAAGAATTTTTTTAACATTTTGTTGAATGAAAGAATCTCTCTCTTCGGAGAAGGACGTTTCGAAAACGCAAAAAAAAAATGTGAAAACATAATACAGATAATATATATAGTATACAATATAATTTGTCATTATTACCCTGAAAGGCGGATTACTTGGCTCGTGGGTCAATGAAGAACGCAGCTAAATGCGCGTCAGAGTGTGAACTGCAGAACACATAAGCATCCACATTTCGATCGCACATTGCGGTCCGAGCATGACGTAGTTTGTCGACGGACCACTCCTGTTTGAGGGTCGCGCACACAGTGCGATCAGACTGCTCTGTAGCCTGAAGACGCCGACGGGAGATCCGGAGAGAGTTATCTTTTCTGCCTGAGCGTTTGAGCGCCCTGGAATCCCATAGCGGGGAGATAGGGCTCGGGACGTGAAGAGCATCGCCGATGCGGCGGTGTCCGGATCGGTCCCTCGGACCTTGAAAATGGCCTTAAACGCCGAAACAGCTGTCATAATAACAACAACTAAAAATACTTGCAGAACTTAATAATAATATTATTAAATTTGATTTACATTAAATTTAAAAAAAAAAATGGAGTTCTACGAGTTAAACACAAAACAATTAATAATTGAAAATTCAGGTGAGGGATAAGCGGAGATATCGCGCCGGTTCGTACCCATATCCGCAGCAGGTCTCCAAGGTGAAGAGCCTCTAGCCGATAGAATAATGTAGGTAAGGGAAGTCGGCAAGTTGGATCCGTAACTTCGGGATAAGGATTAGCTCTGTACTACGTACGCTGTCTCTATGAGGGTGCGTCGACGGTGATACAGGTTAAAGGCCAACAGTCCCGACGACTAGTTGTCCGCCGCGGTGTCAGACAAGGCGACCCGTTATCTCCGATCCATTTCAATCTAGTTGTTGATTAGGCTTTTCGGAGAGTACCCGCTCACGTGGGATTCCGTGTGGCAAGGGAGAGAGTAAGCGCTCTCGCCTTCGGCAATGACGTGTGCCTGTTTTCTCAAATGACATCAGGTCTACAAGACTCTTTATCTGAATTGGAAACCGAACTTTCCAAAAGTGGACTCTACTTGAACGCTGGGAAGAGCTTGACTGTTTCTTTGATGGCTTCGAGGAGAGAAAAACGGATCAAGTCGGTAGAAGGATCCTTCACCGCAGGTGGAGCCATTCTCCCGTCGACGTCCATTCTACCGACCTGGAAATATCTTGGACTACAGTTCGGGCTCCAGGGTGAAACCCATACGGACAAGGCGGTCACTGTCCTGGGCGAGCGGCTAGAGCGGATCACGCGTGGACCGCTCAAACCGCAACAGAGGCTCCGCATACCGGTGACCTATCTGCTGCCAACCTTGATTCATGGGTTGGTATTTGGACGTATCATCGCGGACCCGTCAGAGCGACTTGACAGATTGACATCAGATCCGCAGTTCGCAAGTGGTTAGAACTCCCTCTCGATGTACCGATAGGTTACTTCCACGCCCCCGTTAATGAGGGGGGACTGGGAATTCCGAGCTTTTTACCTACTCGATACCCGCGCTCGGGGCCTCAAGAATGGAAGGATTGAAGAGGTCTGGGTTCGCCGCAGGGGCTCGCGTTTTCTGGGATCTGGATTTTATGCAGAAACAGTTAAGGTGGAGCCAGCAGCGGCTCGGTGCACTCGAAGTCAGGGACTCTGCGAGCATAAAAGTGCATTTCACAAAAGGAACTGGCGCGTAGTAAGGGATGCCGCTATTTGACCGATTGGATTTTATCCATCTTGGAAGGCATCCCCGCTGGGGACTACCGGAACTACCACAAAATACACGTGAACGCCTTGCCGACCAAAGTGAGAACTACCAGGGGGCGCAGGGACCCTCTGAGGAATAACGGAGGAGGAGTAATGATGCAAGGGTGAACTGTTGGGCCGGTTGCAGAAATGTGATCGAAACGGCGGCGCACCTGAACTGCCCTCGGCCTCATGGAGGAAGGGTGCTACGGCACGACGCGATTTGTGCAAGACTCACTCAGACACGGTGGGCGGTAGAGCGGGAGAAGCGGTATGATTCCACGGGTACCCAGCTCCAACCAGACATTGTGGCAAAACGGAAGGGCGTCCAAGTCATCTTTGACGCACACGTAATATCCGCAAGTATCGGCATCGATAGAGCTCACAGGAACAAGGTGAACAAGTATAGCGGTATCGAGTTGAAGCGGGCCGTAGCCGTTAGGCAAGGAGGAATAGTGAATGACGTCTCGCTGATTGCTGCGATAATCTCTTGGCAAGGAGTTTGGCACCCGGCTAGCGCTTAGAGCGTGCGCCGGTGTTAATGCCGCGCGTCACGGGTTTTTCGCGCTAAACGTGTACGGGGCGGCAAGCCGTGGCGGTCTCGGGCGGTGTACGTGCGCAAGTGTGCCGCCGTCCATTCCGTCGCGTCGCCGCATTTCCCCGCGTGATCCGTTCTGAGGACACTGCCAGGCGGGGAGTTTGACTGGGGCGGTACATCTGTCAAAGAATAACGCAGGTGTCCTAAAACGAGCTCAGCGAGGCCGGAAATCTCGCACCGAGCAAAAGGGCAAAAGCTGGTTTGATCACGATGTTCAGTGTGCATAGAGACTGCGAAAGCACGGCCTATCGACCCTTTTGTATAAAGAGTTTTTAGCGGGAGGTGCCAGAAAAGTTACCACAGGGATAACTGGCTTGTAGCAGCCAAGCGTTCATAGCGACGCCACCATCGGTGGTGCGATGTCACCATCCACAGGATTAGGCCTGAGCGCCTCTAAAGCCGTATCCCGCCTATGCAAATCGGGCGGTGATACGTGATGTGAGTTCCGCGAGTCGAAAGGCTCTCTAAACAATGTGACATCTCTCAGGCGGCCCCCGTCCGCGGGGGCATCCGTCGAAGCCCGACGAGGCGGGGCGAGCATGGCGCCCCGTCTCTGACCAAGCTTAAGTTCGACGTCGGAACTCGTAATCGTCGGCAGACGACCTTCGTACCTGGCAGGGTGTTGTGCCCGGTAGAGCAGCGTCATGCTGCGATCCGTTGAGACTCAGCCCTACACCAAGAGATTCGTCCGATCGTCTCCACGGAGCGTCGGCCCCCCGCTAGCACCCCGCTGTGCGCTATCAGCGCGAACGAGCGTGCCGTACGAGCGTACGGACGGTGTTCTGCCGTCGCCGCCTGTGACTCACTCCCCCGTGTTGTTTAGCGTGTGACGCTTTACCCGTCCTCTGAGTTCGTGCGCGCGTTCGTTCGCGCTTTTTTTTGCAATTTTTTTTTTCCAAGTCTCCGACACTCGTGACGGTCAGTCACGTTCCGACAGCCCCGCCGTACAGACCTCTCTTGAGAGTTATTACGACGTTCGAAACTACCGTTATTTCCAAAACTCAGTGCTTTGTGTTATTGTGTTAAAATTTCCAAGAATTTTGCCCGTGCCTTTGTTCACTAACCCGGCCCGGCCAAAATTCCAAGAAAAACTTTCGAATCCTTTGTTCGCCGCCCGGCAACAACCGCTAACCTATCAATCTACATAGTGAAATTCAGACAATTTATATATTTTTAAGTGTTCCTTCAGTGCTTTCTCTCGCGATAAAAACATTTCAGTCTATTTTCAGCGTCTATGAACTTTTGTGTTGTGTTTTGTGTCTGTACCTAGAGTGATTTCCGCCCGAAAGACGAAGTACGGCCAATTGCTCGCTACCGGACCCACGACCAATACGAAATCAGAGCTGAACTTCTCACCACTCCCGAGCATCCAACCAGACCAGCGCCATCCTGTAAGTCTTTTGTCTATTGTTATAACTGGCATACAGATTCTCTCCAAGTAGTAAACTCATTCAAATTTATTTTTAAATTTCTACCAATTTTCATTTTATAAAATAACTTTTACCCACATCTCCGTCTACTAAATCCCCATCATGGCCTCCGCCCGCCCCGACTCATCCAGTCCCGTCGAAGTCGAGAACGAAATCATCGATCTCGAGCTAGTTTCCTTCTTAGAATCACGCCCCGATAAGAACAATATAACCCTCGAGGAAAAAATTCATGTTTTTAATTTAACCCATCGCCAATACGAGCTAGCGCGCTCTCCATCTAAATGCTCCCCTAGCAACTCCCCAAAAAACGATGGTAACATCACTCCCACCAACTGCGTCATCGCCCCACCCCACCCAATCCAAAGTACCCCCTCCACCTCCGGTCAACCCAAGGCCATTCCTCGCAAGCGCCTCACCTCCTTCTCCTCTCACTCCAGCGATTACTCGCACAATGAAGATTCGGTGTCTGAATATTCGGACTCCGAATCAGCATCAGAAAATTCTGGTGCTGAAAACATGACTTGGGAAACGGTGAAACAATCCCGCAAGCGTAACCGTGATAGGAAATCACCTAGCTCCTCCCCTAGAATCACCCCTTCATCTCCGAGCAAAAAAAAACAGCTCCTCAGCAATACCGCCGAGTCCGTCCAAACCACCCCCCCCCCTCCCCCCAACTCCCCTCTCCTCCCACACCCCGTCCTGTAACCCCCCTGCCAAGTTCCCCCATTCCCCTCTCCACGCCCCAAGTGGTAGTTACTACCATAAAAGTACCCCCAGTCGTGCTCCACTCTAAAAACGGGTGGGCCACCCTAGAGAAATCACTGGCTGACAAAGGCATCGACTTCTTTGCCAAAAACCAAAATAAAAACATAAATATCCACCCGAAAACCCCTCGCGATCACCACCGAATCACTAAAATCCTCATTGAAAAAAACATAGATCATCATTCGTACAAATTAAACGAAGTCAAACCTCTCAGGGTTGTCCTCAGAGGAATCCCAGAGCAGATCACTAGCCAGGAGATCAGCGATGTCCTCGGCCTAACCAACCCTGTCCTCTCCGTCCACCGCATGCGGACGGGCCCAAATCGCCGCGAAATACCTCTCATGTTGGTGACCCTAACGAGAAACGAGGCCGCCAAGAAAATTTTCACGGATCTGACACAGGTCCTCCACCTGAAGATTTCCGTCGAACCCCAACGGAGACGACTATCGGTAGGCCAATGCTACCGATGCCAAAACCATGGACATTCCTCATCATGCTGCAACGCAACCCCTCGTTGCGTCAAATGCGGCGAAAATCATCCGACCAGTTCTTGTACAAAACTCCCCACAACCCCTGCCACATGCGCTCTTTGCAAAGGGCCCCACCCGGCTAACTACAAAGGCTGCCCCGAACGCCCTGCTCCCCGCTTCTCAAACAGGTTCCGACACGTGAACCCCCAAAACATCCGCCCCCTCATGCAATACCCGATCCGAAAACCAAACGCCTGGCCTCACCCAAACATCACCAACTTCAACCCCCAAGTCTCCCAACAATACCGCCTAGAACGGCCTTCCACTACAAATAATGCCCAACCTCCAACTCAATCCAACACTCCCGCATCCCAAACCTCACCCCTCTCACCCCCGCCCGTCACCACCGCAAATTTCCCGCCCATGCCCCCACCCATGTCCCCTCTCTAATACCTCACCCATCGATCCCCCACCACAGCCCAAAGCCCTATCAGCCCAACTAATCACAGCTCTGTCAAACGCTGCCTCACAGCTTAAATCCGCCATGGAGATGAACTCCAATCTCCTCAAAAACGTCCAGACACTCCTCAACTCCATTCATCAACAACAATAACTACTTAATCGCCTCTTTTTACTTTATCTTTATATCTCCCCAACAACCAGTAAATTCTTCGCAATGTCTAGACAAACTAGAAAACCGTCAAACCTTCAAGCTGCATACTGGAATGCAGACGGAAAAATCAAAGACTTCCGAGGAGAAATCCTTCAATTCCGGATGGAATTCAACCTCGACGTCCTCCTCATTAATGAAAGCTGGCTTAAACCCAGTGTAAAAATTAATTTTCCGAACTACATAACCTACCGCACCGACCGCACCCACACTTCTGGCGGTGGCACCGCGATCATTGTTAAATATTCTATCGACCACTGTTTTATAAATTGTCCCTCGTCCGAAAATATTGAAACCACCGGTATCGTCATCAACACTCAAAATAATGGTCCAATTAAACTCATTTCAGCTTATAGCCCCCCCAAAAGAAAACTAACTGCCCCGGACCTCGATAAACTCCTAGATAGCCCCTTACCTACAATAATAGCTGGCGATCTTAATGCAAAGCACGGATCGTGGCACAGCCGCAAGACAAATCAAAAGGGAATATTTCTTTCTAACTACGTCGCCGAAAAATCCCTCATCGTTAACGCCCCCGACATTCCCACTTTATTCCCCAAAAACGCGAACCATGACCCGGAAGTCATAGACATTAAAGTTATGAAAAATTGCCCTCTCCTTTACACCCTTCAAACTATAAAAAAATTATCCTCAGACCACGATCCGGTTCTTTTATTTCTCTCCGATGGCTCCTTCAACACCGTCTCATAGATCCACTCGTAAAAAAATTCAATGGCAAAAACTCCCCAAACTTCTAGAATCAGTAAGAATCCAAACATCAATAATAAACGAAGAAAGCCTGAACTTAGCCACAAAAAATTTCACAAACGACATAAAATCAGCCGTAGACCTTGCCACCGTCGAAGTCGCGAATGATAAACTCCGCCCCGACTTACCCGCAGAACTTAAGGAATTAATTAGAGAAAAGAACTTCGCCCGAAAAGAAAGGCAAAGATTCTCAAACCCGATCGATCGTATTCGTATGAACCGCCTCGCACACCAGGTCAAAGTAGAACTTCAAAAATACAGAGACGAGCAGTGGCACGACTTCATCTCCACTCTCGACGACGATAAAACAGCCTTCTGGAAACTCTCGAAATCCCTCAGAAAACCCCCCACCAGAATATGTCCCCTTACGGGCCCAAAAGGCACAGTATACTCCTCCAGAGACAAAGCCGAGACGTTTGCAGACAGCCTCGAAGAACAATTCTCCCCGTCCACGACCTACGACGACCCTAAATTCGTTTTAACCGTAGAATCTAAAGTCTCATCAATTTTATCAGAAATCCCGACCGAAAATCCAATCCCCTTCACAACCCCTCAGGAAATAACTAAAATCATAAAATCACTAATAACTAAAAAATCACCCGGTCCCGACTTAATCTCTAACAAAATATTAAAATGCCTCCCCACCAAAGCCATTTGCGCTTTCACAGCCATCAGCAACGCGTCTCTTAGACTCCGTTTATTCCCACAAGACTACAAAATCGCCGACGTTATTCTCATCCCCAAACCCGGTAAAGACCCCCTTCAGGCCCAAAACCACAGACCAATCAGCCTCCTTCCCAGTGCAGGAAAAATACTGGAAAAAATTATTCTCTCTAGACTCAAAAAAATAGTCGACGAACTTAAACTCATCCCTGATTTCCAACACGGCTTTAGATCGGGCCATTCCACTCTCCACCAACTTCTGCGGGTGGTCGAACAAATTACAGACGGTTCAATTGTCGCCAACATACAGTAGTCCTCTCCCTAGACGTCTGCAAAGCATTCGATAAAGTCTGGCACAGAGGTCTCATTTATAAAATGTACCTCCTCGGTATCCCCCTGTCAATGATTCAACTCATAGCCAATTTCCTTAAAAACCGTAAATTTAGAATTAAATTAGATGGAATTTTTTCCACCGTGAGATTGCTGAGAGCCGGTGTCCCTCAAGGCTCTATTCTCTCGCCAGCCCTCTTCAACATCTACCTAAGCGATATCCCTCGCCCTAGTATTCATAACCATCGCACGAAAAAAAACAAAAATAGGCAAATTTGCTGACGACACTGAAGTTATGTCGACTTCAGTAAGCGAAATAACCGCAACACGACGCGTCCAAGCCCACGCCTCAGAATTAGAATCTTTCTTCAAACAATGGCGAATTAGTATAAATCCCTCCAAAAGCGCCGCATGCGTTTTCTCCCGTAGAAACCCTAAAAGACCTCCCAATATCCACCTATTCGGTGAAAACGTCCCTTGGACAAAAAACATTAAATACCTCGGTATCACCCTTGATAGTAAACTAACCTGGAAAAAACATATCACTGAAACCCTAAATTCAGTCAATAAAACCTTTGCAGCCCTTTACCCAATGATATGTAAAAGAAATAAGAAATTATCTACTAGAAATAAACTCCTTTTATACAAATCCACGATAAGACCAAAATTAACGCAAGCCCAATCTGGGCCCACGCCTCAAAATCACAACTATCAAGACTACAAACTTTTCAAAATAAAGCAATTCGCACAGCCCTGGGAGCCCCCAAGTGGATGAAGGTTTCCCAGCTTCACCAGGATTCGGAAATCCCCCTCCTTAAAGACCACATCTTAAGTCTCGCGGAATCTTTTTATTCGGGCATTCCCACCCATGAAAACGCGTCTATCAACTGTCTCGCCAAGTACGATGAAAATATAAAAACCATGTATAAAAAACCTAAACAAATACTACGTAAAATCTAACTATCCCCCAACTGCAGCCATGTACCCTTGCAAAAATTAAAATCATTCACAAAAACTAAATCTATATTCCAACAACCTAACATAAAATCATGATGAAAGAGAAAGGGGCCTTTTTGGCCCGGAGCTCTGTATGCCATTGTATCAAAAGTCACTCGTGACGGTTTCCGCGTGATTGAGTTCTGAAGAAAAGATAAGAAAACAAAAAAAACCGACTGAAAATTTACAGAGCGCACCGGCCGCCACTCGTGATGGTTTCCGGGTGGAGAGGAGAGGAGAGAAGAGAGAGAGAGGAGAGTAAAAAGAGAAGAAAAAAAACTTTTACATAATCCCGTTTGTTATTTATGACCTATTCCTATTATTTATAAACAAACACGTCAATAAAGAATTTCCAGATTCCGAGTAAAAACAAAAAAACAAAATAATAATGAATAAAAAAAATAAAAAACGACGTATCATTAGTTTGCTTGATTTTCTAAGCTGATTTTTTGGTTTTTTAATTTAATTTTATATTTTATTATAATCTTATTTGGAGAACTAATTTTTTTTGGAAAACCATTATTTGCAATTTAATGACAATTTTTATTCCTTGAGGTATGAATTAAATACGAGAAAACGAATTTAAATCTTGTGCGAGTTTCTGAGATGGATTCCTGAGGTTGGGTAGGGGTTGGGTTAGGTTAGGTTAGGTTAGGTTAGGTTAGATTAGGTTAGGTGGCAGTCCACAATGGAGTGCTGATACCAACCCTTATGTATGACAGTGAGGCATGGAATTGGCAGAGGTAGGATGAAAGTAAGCTGAATGCCGTATAAATGAGATCTCTTAGACGAATGTGTGGTACAACCATGTATGATCGTGTGAAAAATATTGTAATTCATAAAGAATGCAAGGCTGATGAGTAAGATTAAGAAAGGGACGCTTAGATGGTTTGGGCATGTGGAGCGAATGAACGAAGAAAGGAGTGTGAGAAGAATGTATGACGCGAATGCGAATGGAAGAAGAAGCCGGGAACGCCCGAGGAAGACATGGCACGATCAAGTGAATCAAATACTTGAGTCGGGCCATGTCAGAAGTTGGAATAATAGAAGAGAATGTATGAGACGACGTATGAATGTGAATGAAACAAGAAGTGTAGGCCAAATTCGAGTTACCACAATCTTCTGCAATACCCCGCTAAAATTCTTTCAAAAGTTAATGTGATATTATCTACGTAATCATTGAAAAATAAGGCCACTTATTCAGAACTGTTATCAAACTATTAAACTCCTACGTTGGAAAGTTATAGCATTTCATCAGAAATTCCGTATTATACTTCACATGTGGACAGTTATCGTTCCGAAATTCTAGGTAAGTAAAACATTCTCAAAATATTTCACGTCAATTCCCATTTGATCTGTCTGACATTAGCGCTAAGGGGAATATTCTCTTTACTTATTTTATTCTTTGCAGGATAACTTTTCACTCGGATTTTTTTTCTTTCTTCAGAAGTTCGTCTTTATTCCCGCTGCGTCTTTCAATCCTCATTTATAAAAATAAGCTCTTGGTACATTAATGCCGAAAAATACTGACGCTACTCTTCGAGGAAATCCCAGCGGAGTTCTCTAAAAACTCACACACGGGCCGATAGGAACCTAGGTCTTCTACATTATATAATATAACGCGAAGAGTCGTGCACTTAGGTCATTACCTACAGAATACTTTAGTTTCCATCAAGTGAATGCTCAAAGAGTTCTTCAGAGAATACAAATATGAAGTGCGAGTTTTTTTTCAAAATCTACAAGGAATTCATTGAAAATCGAATATAGCGACTTGAGTCCCGAGGGCTGTTCTGGGCTATTTATAAAAAAGAGAAAACATATTAAAACCATATAGGATTTTAAATACAAGACACTGTTACTTTGTAAACTATTTTATCTGACACAAGGGTGGGTAAATTATTGTAGGCATTCAAATATTTAACAAAAAACACACACACATTCTCAGCAATATATTTTGGTTTATGAGAGAGAAAACAAAAACGGAGAAAATCAACTATATTATTGATTAGGACAATGAAGCATTGCAGTTCAAAATAAACTGATATTTAGATAAACTGTTTGAAAAGTGCGCATGTTAAAAATATAATTAAACTATTGAAAATGTATGAGAAACTTGGTTTATAACAAACACAATCTTTATTCTTCAGCCGAAAAGTTCTGATTATTTCCAGCTTTTCCTTCTATGAATAAAGCGCACAGAAGAATGCATCGCCATATGAAAGACTTCTACGATGGAGATGAAAAAAATTAACAATTAAATTAAATTTTGACCAAGTCAAACTCCATAAGAACTATAAGTTAAAAATAAACTCTTATTATATAAACACAAAAACTTCAAAGCTTTATAATCCCAGATTTACAAAATTTTGGCACCGGTTAAGAGCGTTACTTTTTTCTAAAAATGAAAATTAGATACGACACCACATCCTAGTTTTTTAAATACTTTAATATTGTCCAGTGAATGTATACTTACATTTGAGCACCTAATTTATAAAATAAAAACTTATTGGAAAACATCAACTAAACAATAATCTAATATATAAATTTCGAGCATTCGAGTATACTCGTACGTGGGCATGTTAGTTTTATTATCCATTATATCAGGGGTGGAATGGGATACGGGGTCGAATTAAAGATAGTAAAATGTTTTTTTAACAGTAATATAATGTGATATACTTCATTCGACTTCAGTTGCAAGACGTTCAAATTTAGATTTGACTGGTTCAGTTCGTACACTCCGATGCTATTCTGTTTTGTTCTTCGATCCAAGTTCCAAACAAAATGCTCATAGTTTAACTATAGTAAAAAAAATTATGAATACATTGAGCAAGTGGATGAGTTTGTATATTTGGAAAGTATGTTTACAAGAGACGTAAATATAGTGAATGCATGATGTGGTGAAAGGGATAGGGGTAGGGGTAGTTATAACAATATGCATTTTTATACCAAAATATTATTTTTACCTTCAAATTCCACCCAGTTTACTAGAATCCACAACCTCTAAGCTCGTTAGCTAGTCTTATATATAATTTGGATATGTATGTTTGTATTTATGCTTCACGCATGTTGTACCTGTGTAAAATCTAGAATTTTCTACCGATTTTGTTAAAAATCAGTATCTATAGCGGAACGATGAACTTGAATATCAAAATGTACAATTTGAGAGGCCATCTTGAATATCTGGAGTTCTGCACTGATTTATTTCAAAAATGTTATAGGAAATGTTAGGGAGGAACTGAAGTTGAATCAAAATGTACAAAATCGGCGGCCATCGTTATTTCTTAGAGTTCTCCGCCGATTTGTTTCCAAAGCGGCCACCTTGAATTTCTAGAGATCTATACCGATTTGGTTCAAAATCGGAACAGAGGAGATTATAGAAGTGCTGAACTCGTATCTTTTGTCAAAATGCTTAATTTCTGCGGCCATATTGGATAACAAGAGTTCTCCACCGATTTGTTTCCAAAGCAACCACCTTGAATTTCTAGAGATCTATACCGATTTGGTTCAAAATCGGAATAGAGGAGATTATAGAAGTGCTGAACTCGTATATTTTGTCAAAATGCTTAATTTCTGCGGCCATATTGGATTACAAGAGTTCTTCGCCGATTTTATTCCCAATCGGTAGAGAGAGGGTTAGATGGAAGCTGACTTCGATTTTTTTGGAAAAATGCCCAATATGACCGTACATTGGATTATGCCAGGCCTGACATTGTTTCAAAAGATTGACTGAAAATGTAATGTAATGCCTTGAAGTAGAAAGGGGAAATATCGGGAGTGTGTTGAATAAGAGGAAAATATGCACCTTATCGTGTTTCCAGAGCCACCACAACTTATTAAGGGATTATTATAGGTACAATTATTCACTTGAATTCACAACCTCAAAACTTAACTCCAACCCTGAACTTCGGGTACAAAACAGCTTGTTAGTTATGTATAAATATTTTCTTTTTGTAGTTATTGGTTTTAAAATATAATGCAACGTGTGACAGATTAATTTCCTTCGAATCTAGTTTAAACCAATAAAAAAATATTTTCTTTTATGATTTGAAATCTACCAATATTTTTATTCGCTTATTCCTTATTATTTACATTGTACTGAATTTTCGGAAGCAAATCCATACGTGGAATTACCATAGTAGGATCTATTTGACTGGGATTATTCGATACTGGAGTTGATTTAAATTAAAGCAGATAACCAATGTAAAATTGTACAACACGCACTGAGAGGGATAATACACATTTATTTCTGAGAGATTTTTTTTTTAATTTCCGGTCTTTCCAGAATTATCAAGTGTTGGGTAGGTACGTATTAGTGGCGTGTATCGCTCTATGATCAAATGTAGGCTGCGTTTACTTTTTCGTGTTCGAGTATTGATTGCGCGGTTAATATTAAAAAAAAACTATTTTGTTGTCATGTTTTGCTGATTGTTTTGGCCAACTGAATAAATTAGCGTACACCTTCCTAATTAAATTAATGAGAGAAATACATTTCTATCAGAAAATTACCTCCTTTTTAAATTATAATTTCTTCCAATGGTACTAAGGGTAGGCATAGGTTTTCAGCTTTTATGAACTGCACGCCAATTATACTCGTACATACATACATTTATTTTTTTTGCTTGAACGCGTGCGAGTGGATAGACGTTTCTAAAAGAAACTCATTTTTGAATTTAGCGTAATAAAAACAGTGTTTCGTAGTATATCACTAACTTACTATCACTTTGTTTTTGGTGTTACACTTTGAAAGTTCTCAAAAAGTCGCATTTACATACATATAACATAAATGTAATATATTGTTTTGTTAAATATATTTTTAATTTTTTTTTATATGCATAAAGATGGGTGTTGAATTGTCGCTTTTCACACGTGAAAAAAATACTGTCTACATCTTCCCACCCAAGGATTCTTATAAGGTGGTGGATTAGAATTAGGCTATTTGCGGAATTAGACTGGTTTCAACCAATAATAAATGGATGGTTAAAAAGTGATTTTTTTTGTAAGCACTATTTCATCATTAAGTTACCAATCATAGAAAACGTTTTAAGTTACCAATCATAGAAAACGTTTTAAGTTATCAATCATAGAAAAAGTTTTAAGTTACCAATCATAGAAAACGTTTTAAGTTATCAATCATAGAAAAACGTTTTAAGTTTCCAATCATAGAAAACTTTTTAAGTTACCAATCATAGAAAACATTTTAAGTTATCAATCATAGAAAACGTTTTATGTTACCAATAATAGAAAACGTTTTAAGTTATCAATCATAGAAAACGTTTTAAGTTACCAATCATAGAAAACGTTTTAAGTTACCAATCATGGAAAACGTTTTAAGTTATCAATCATAGAAAACGTTTTAAGTTACCAATCATGGAAAACGTTTTAAGTTACCAATCATAGAAAACGTTTTAAGTTACCAATCATAGAAAACGTTTTAAGTTACCAATCATAGAAAACGTTTTAAGTTACCAATCATGGAAAATGTTTTAAGTTACCAATCATAGAAAACGTTTTAAGTTACCAATCATGGAAAACGTTTTAAGTTACCAATCATAGAAAACGAAAAAGGGAGGAAGACACAATAATAACATATTATGTTATAATACCCCGGGCCCGTGTTTAAAAACACATTTAGTGAATCAATTATTCCGATTCCGAAAAAAAGGTATTTATTTTATTTCAAGAACATCTATGATGTACGAGTAGGTACCTAATACTTCAATTATTTGGGTTACGACATTTGATTGGAAATGTTAGCATTTCGTTAAAAGATTAATTTAATATTTTGCTAACATTCAAGTTTTTATATTTTTTTCGTAATTCTCCCCATTTTTTAATTTTTTTTATGTTAATTTTGCACAAAAGTCCCAACTGCTCCCAGCCGCCTGGAGCCAATGAGACTATGACATCCCCAATTGGGGAATGTTGTGAGGCTGAAGGTATTGGGGAGGGGAAGGAGAAGGGGGAGAGGAAGGTGGGGAAATACCTACCTATTCAGGTCTGGTTACCAAACACGGCTAAAAGACATTTCAAGCAATGTTTCAATTCTGAATGGTGGTCTTTCACCAGGGCGATACTGAGAGTATCTTCCACTCTGGAACGTGCGCTAATATATCACATATTATTTTTAAATAATTAATTGTGAAACAACACAAATCAATTAAATAAAATTTACTTGCGCACGCCGGGATTTGAACCCGCGAACTTCGGATTCGTAGTTGAGAGCCTTACCCCTCGGCTACGGAGGCCGTCAAAAATATATAATAACTCTAAAAATATATATTACCTTATATTAAGTTTTCAAAAGCGTTTTTTAAAGAATGTACCGTAGAAGAATTGGTCAGTGAATATATAGCATCAGCGTTTGCGGAATAATAAGAGGATGACAGAAGCGAGTAATGGAAAATAGCCGGGGAAGAAAAGGTTCATAAACTACCTATTAAACTATATATTCAGAAGCAGTCATTAAATGTTAGTATAGTCGAAACAACCAATTCATTATTGGTGTATTATTATAACATAAAGTAACTTCAGTTGCTAAAAAAACAATGAGCCTACAAAAGTCTCGATATATTTTCCTTTCATTGTACTATTCTTACATAGTAAAAAATAAGAAAAAAAATAAAAACAAAAACTTATAAGTAATTAAACAAGCATAGCTTTTTATTGGGGTATATATTTTAATAATGTAAAAAAACCAAAGTACATTATGTATTTGTTATGTATATTAGGAAAACGATTTCTTACAATACGCATGAATTATTAATTGTATATATGTAATTTTTTAATATTAATCAACATTATTACCGTTAAACTATATCCAAAAAGTCATATTACTATGAATATGTGATTAACCTTATCGTGATAAGCCTGTGTATTTAGTAGGCATTTTGGAACCCACTTAATAAATATCATTTCTATTCCTACGCTATTTACTTGTAAGCAAATCATTTGCGTCCAACCTTCTAAGTGGAACCTTCGCAGTGACCTATCGTCGTAATGCTGTATTTAGTCTGAACTCGCCTCAGTGAGCGCTCCGTAGCGGCTGTATCACCGAAATGATCTACTCGCGTAGTTCACTCTAAATAATGACTATTGACCATTATACCACCTACCGTTACACTTTCTCTAAATTAATGTCGAAACCGCAACCATAAAGAATAGGGTATAATTTCACAAACCCGATCAAATACCACTACAAACACGATTAATATTGAGATGGAAATCTTAAAATTGAATTAACGAAACATGCACCAATATCGAGGCAAATAAAGAGGTCGCATAAATCACGCCATATTGGAGCCACAAACGCGGAAGGCATTTGGATAGCATTCTCTTGTTACCCGGGATTTAAATAGCGAACCTCAAAATACATAATTAGGTTTTATGAAATCTTGTGTATAAAATGTAGCAAAATCCTTCAGCTTTGTTTTCACTTTATCAATGTCCCCCGATTCATATCTACGTTGTTTATGTTTGCTTTTAGGGAAATGTTTTTAATTTATCCCCCCTTCCTTCAAGGCGCATCTACTAAATCAACTCATTTTTATTTTGATCTTAGGAAGTACTTAAATAACATTCTAAATGCTTCATTAGAATTTTAGAGCTTTTCTTGTTTTTCGGCAATTACATAAACAAGACTGAACAGCAATATATTTTCGATTTTTCAAAACATATTTTCAAAAATGCCATTATAATTTTGAATGTTCCGCTTATGATTATTTAACGGATGTAACCTTTTAACGGAGAGAACTGCGTAGGAATATGATTAATTCCCAGTCTATGCAGCCGCTTGTACAACAACGTTATTTATTAAAACCTACAAACATGTACCTATGTATCAGCTGTCCTTCATCACGGAAATGTCATCATGATAATGAACGTGCATAATATAATGTGAAAATAAACTTTCTGATCTCTTCACGTTATTTTGTAAGTTTAAAAGTTGACAGGATTCGTCGGTTCATTCTCCGAGTGTAGGCAACATGCAAAGCAATTGAACACTAATAGTCCAGATAGCCGCGATACAAGCCAGAATACGTTCTCCTGTCTGGGAAATGGCACGATATGAAGTCTGTTGCAATACTTCCCATTCTGTATTTTTATAACCTTGCTACAGAAACCAAAATATTCTACGTACCAGTTATATATTCGCTTGAATCATAACGACGACACGGTAAAGATAATAAGTAAGTAAGTATTGATACGATCAAAACCAACACGATCTTACGAGGGCAGAGCTTTCTATTGTTTACCCAACATGCCGCTGGTTTGGCTAATTAACGATCGATGAAGCTTATTATTATTCTTATTATTATTCGTCATGCGGCAGATTCAAATAAAATAATAGATCAATATTGAAGGTCACGGACGAGCCATATTATTTTATGTTAAAATTACTTAGTTTTCTGACAAAGCCGTAAGAAACATTTTCCTATTAAAACTATCATTGCTGAGTCGTAAGCTTTCTTCCTGTACCAATCAGCATACGTTTTACATTTTCGATGATTTGTCAGCGAAACATTTTCTTGGTTGAATAATTTAGATCCGCCAACTCGGGCTTTCCACTTTAACGATTATATTCTGAAAAATAATATCAGCAAAGTGTGGTAATTTGAAACAATGGAGTGTTATATTATGTAAACAGACAGAACACGGCTTACGGAAGGGAAGCAGAGACAGCCGAGATTTAGGCTTTGAAGCTGTATAAATAAATCTGTAGGTACGAGGTACGGCTATCAAGGCATAAATAAGTTTTCCAAGTTTTTTTCCCCTATGATGTCGGCGATTTTCTTTTCATGCGGAAATGTGGAACTTTAGGGAAAGTGCAAATTCATGCGATCATAAATTACGAATTCTAAAAGAATTCAGGTAGAAATATCTTAAATACGTATGTCATTTTGATTACTCCTAAAATTCAATTTTTTTCTAAAAAATAAAAATATTTTAATTACGTACAAGAAACAATGACTTTCAGATTGCCTGCCAAACCTCTCATTAATTTAGAAGTAATAAAGGCGATAGGAATATATTGAGTAGTAGAGTTACGTAGTGCATCTGTACATAGGTGAGTTGGTGAGAATTTCAAAACTGCTCAATGCTTCTATGACTAAAAATAACTAGCTATAAATCTTGCTCTTCGCAGAAGGCTCCCGAAGATTTATTGTCCGATATTTGTAAGCAGTATTGCATTTCTCTGAAAAATAAAGCTTATTTCTGTTCATCTATATACCTACTAGAAAATACATCAACAATTTAATCGAGCATCTAAAAACATTTTAAGAACAAAACATTATTAAATCCCGATATTAATGGCACCGTGCAAGTGCCATTCCGACTTATAAAAAACATACCATATCTCTACAGAGATTGAAAAACTGGTAAACAATTGTTATGGAAAATACCCCTCGCTTCGATCAAATTCAAGCAATTACTCGTCGAAACCCGTATAACGTAATGGCCTACCTCAAGTAATTGATTCACCTGTCTTTCCATGATATCTCTGAGTTTTTCTTTCATCAACTTCCCGACATATTATGCATGCAATCTACTTGAACTTCTCTATTCGCTTGCGTACTGTATCTACGTCTATTACACATACATCCGTAGGTACAACATGCCTTTTGCGCGGATTTTCTCGATTGTAATTTAGTCGTATGGTTTTCCCGCAAATGGCGTGTCATGGATTTTTTTAAATGCATTCAGTTATTTTTATCCCAATAAATATTTTTTCCGATGTAATATAACAGTGTAACTGATAAGAAAATATATCATCAGATTTATCTAAACGAGAAAGCTATTATTCTTTGATTACTGTTTACAAGTAATGGGTAGGCACCTATGACTATGCTGTCAGTAGCGTTACGAGGAACTCATGTCCTTTGTACAAATGTGTATTTTCGGGAGCTACGGTTCGTCACATCGATGACTACAACAGAAAAATTGTAAATCCTTAGGCGAACTACTCGTAAAAAAAAATGGTACACTGTTCCTACCAAAAACGTATTCATAGATTTCTTCAACTCAGTTTGAAACAAAGAAAGTAGAGACTTTGGGTCGAAGGATATAATTTTTCGATTCCCTTTATAAAGTACAATTTATAAAAACCATTCAGCCAGTCAAGGAAGAGAGAGCTTTTTGGAGAAGTCAAAGACTGAATCCCGTGCCTCAAGGGGTCCTGCAAATTGAGAGATTGAGTAGGTCAACTCAAACGGTCGCCACGCCACTGAATACTGGTACACACCTATTTCCGCCCAAGGCTTAAATAATTTGTTATTCCGGCAACGATGCAATTTACATAGATTTCTAATTCCAGTAGGAAAAGATTCAAACTGTCAATAAGACGTCACTGGGTAACTGGGGTGTCTGATGCCTGCTACATCCACCCACAACACCCCACCCCACCCCACCCCTCGATACCCCACCAATACAGCCAGCTACACGGGACGTGAGGGCAAACTTTATGGAGCAATCTCCTCAATAATAGATGGAGAAGAGAAGCTCTCCCGCTCAAAAGCGAGGATACGATCTCTGTCTTCGGCCCCCTGCAAATCCCTTCAACTATTTATCTTTTTACATACTTAGAAAAGGCAAGAAAGATGCTACACGGTTAACACTAAGACTTAAACACAAATATAGCCTTTTGATGCATTGGTGAGTGTTGCCTCCATACTACTGTTAAATAGTTGATTACTTCTGGATTCAGTATCACTTCAAACGGTTAAACGACCCTACTTAAAAAGGTTAAAACCGACAATTTTAAAACACAGTTTTGTCTCGTAAACACGATCGTCTTGTTTACTCCGATATTATATTTTGTATTCGAGTATTACAGGAAGCTCATCCCCCCACATGGGAACCAGTTGACCATTGAGTATTACACACGGGGTGCATAAAACGTCGGTCCAATGAATTATTTCCATCGGAGCTGTTTGGTTTATTTTGACGCTGGATAAAGCCGCACCTGTTTATACTAGGGATGCTTTATCAGAAAACTTCGTTTCCGATTGCTTCTTCCATTGTCATATCATGTACCGGAATTACTTGAAACCTTGTGCTTTGTGATTTTTTTTGTCGTATCCAAGTATCCTATTCGAATAACTAACCCATTAGCAATCAGCATTCATTTATGTATTTATTCATTCACAATAATTAAACATTCATTTATCAAAAAACACAGAAAATTCTGAAACTTTGTTATTACGTCCTCGTCATAGAATGGCGAATTTTTATCATCTCTTTAAAAAAATTGCCTTTGTAATTATCGATTTTAAAACAGCTTATGTACTTAAATTAACATTTTACCTAAACAACTGTTATCTGGTATTAGCCATTTATAAATCACCTTTCTTAAATGATTTTTTTTGTCAAAGAATTAAATTCAATTTTACATCTTATTAACGGAAAGAAGCATAATTTTGTAATATTAACTTTTCTAGTGATATAAATACCTATAAACATAAACGAAAATAATAAAATTACAAATTGTAGAAATGATTACTTGGAAAGCTTCACATGTGCAGGATACCAGTTACACAAACTAACAAACAAGGGTAACCATGAATAATTCTACGACTATAGATTACATATTTTTAAAAACATACAAACCTGTTCAAATACTTATTCTACCCTAAACTACCTACTTTTTATGAACACAGATTGAAAAAAAAATGAATCCTTAGAAAAAATTGATGTTACTTACCATTTTTTTTTACAAAAACAATATGAATATATTCAGAAAAGCGAAAATATTATTGTTGTAACAAAAAATATATAAAAAGATAAAACTTTGAAAACTGTCGGTTTAATTGTATTAATTAAACAGGGAGAAAATGTATAGAAAGACCTGCTAAAATTTCAACAAATATGCCAAACGAGTAACATTAGAATAAGTTCCCTTTTGAAAACAAAATATTTAATATATATAAATCTACTAAATGACCAATAAGTAATATATAATGAAATTGATAATGCTAAAAATCATTGTAAAAAATACCATTCCCTCAACTTTTGTAAATGAGATAAAAATAAAGAACATGATAATAAATGCTAATAATAATAATAATAATAATAAATGTTTATTCCGGTATGTGGGGAGGTTAGTGCAGTCCCACACATTCCATACAACAATATACATTCAATAGTTATAAAAAATATACAAAATATATACATCGTAAAAATAAAAATAAATAAATAAAGAAAAATAATGATTTAACTAAATAAGAGTAAGATAACTCCTTAAGGGTGCTGCGGCATTTATATTGTGAGGGGCCAATATATTTGTCCAGTATGCGTCGATGCTGGAGGCTGGACTGAGGCGGGCTTCCATGATGAGGATATTCCTGGAGCTGTTTATTCTTTCCCTCATTCCAGCCACCCTGGATCTTATAAGGGCTGCAAAACCGGAAACTCGCCCCTCCGTGAACATACTGGAAGCACTGCAGTATCTGGGGAGGCCAAACATTATGCGGAAGGCGTTATTGTACTGTACGCGAAGTCTTTCCATATTACTCTTTTTGTAGTTTGCCCAGAGTTCGCAGGTGTACAACGTTGCGCAGAAGGCAAGGAATAGAGTCCTTTTCACAGCGGTACTACAAAGGCGAAATCTTCTACTGAGCATATTCGATTTTACGCTGAGAGCGCGTCTTTGCCTATCAATGTCTTCATCGTCCATCAGAGTACTGGTGATTATGTGTCCTAGGTATTTGGTTTCTTCAGTCACCTTCAGGATCACACCGTTCAGGGTAGCTGCAGGAATACTAGTCGGGCCTTGTCTATATCTTATGACCAACAGAGCTGTTTTATTGGGGTTATAAGACATGTTTGTTTCTTCAGCAAACTCTTCGCAGATCTTCAGGAGAATGCGCAGCCCTCTTATAGACGGTGCCATTAATATTATTAATTAATTAATAATGCTACCATTGCTGAAATTTTTAATAACTTTTTTACAAATATAGTAGATAAAATTGTTGAATCATCTTGTAAATACGGGAAGAATGATAACATAGACACATCATTGCACACAAATTAAAATAACAATTCAATTAACTCCATTGAACATTTTTCACTTGTCACAACAAAGGAAATTGAAAAATGCATTGATGGCTTTACATCATCAAATTCTAAGGGAACAGATGGTAAACCTAGAAATACATTTTAATTCCTTTGTAACATATTTTAACCTTGCTTTTAAACAGGAACGTTTTCCATAACATTTAAAAATCTCCACTATAAAGCCAATTCTTAATTCTGAAAAAAAAACTTTTTTTAATTTTTTTTTTTTAAATTTATTTATTCATCCAAAGAACATAAATACATGCATCGTAAAATAAAGAAAGGAGCAAAATATGTAGTCCTGCAAAGCGGTCACAAAAATTAATTAGTCCTAATAGTAATAGTAATATATACAAACATTTCTTTTTCTTTTTGGTTTATAAATATATATTAATCTTAAATAAAATAGGTACTTACATTTGACGTTAACATTGTAAGCACATAATTTTACTTAGCCATTAAGTATACATAGATAAAAATTTATAGATACATAGATAAAAATTTAAAGATACATAGATAAAAATTTAAAGATACATAGATAAAAATTTAAAATCCATAACTTCATAGATTTCACGCAAAGCCTCTCACTTTCCTCCAATTTATAGCTTTCATTAAATTTATTGAAAATCACTGGCACTATGTATTCAAGAGTTCGACCTCCATATTTATTTGAAATTATTGGAATTTTTAGGCCTCTTCTTTCAGTGAATCTAGTGCTGTGTTTGTGCACCAGTGGCTTTTTGTATTGGCTTTCTCCCGCGTTATCTATAATACTGATGTACCATAGGAGACCATTTACAGGAAGTAGGCCCTCAGCACCGCATAATATTTTTAAATTTTTTCTTTGTCTGTATATCTTTGGTGTGAAAATTTTTTTTAATTATCGCAGTTTGTAAATTTTGGACATACTTAATATACGTAAAGCTTGTGTGACCCCAAGTACATAATTGATCATTTTCGCTAAAATTGGGATATTTTTTTTAATTATTCATGGAAACAGAATGGAAAAATATCATGCCCTAGTTCGTAATTAAAAATTATATAAATATTGTATTAATCAACATTTTGCTGAAATATTATATGAATCAATATTTTGCTGAAATATTACTTTCACTAATTCACTAATTCACTAACAGAATGAGGAATCTGCTGGCTATATAAATTAGTTAATCTACTCTTATTGTTTATCTATGTTTAAAATTATAGTAATATTATTTTTTTAACGGAATTTTTATGTAGTTTTTTTATATATCCAGCAGATTCCTTGTTCTATTAGTGAGTTAGTGAGAGCAAAATTTCAGTAAAATATTGATTAATACAATTTAAAACGTCATGAACTCGGACAAAATACTTTTCCATTCCGTTATCATTAAACAAAGCTGATTAATTTAATGAAATACTTTCATCGCTTAAAGGCGCCTTTATCAGCTGTAAACTATATATTTTCCAAAAATTCATAATGTAACCTATAGTACAACAAATTTAAACTTACACACTTAAAAATAATTACAAGGTCAGACTTTGTTTAATTGAATGTAAAAGTAGGACTCGGTAAAAACACATTACTTTTCAATCTAAATAATTTATTTTAAAAAAATATGCAGGCTCGATAGTTGTATCTGACTGACTAAATAGAGTAAATTTATAAATTTGACTATTAAAAATTTTTTTTTCAATATTCTATTACACATAATAATTAAAAAATCTTTCTAAATTGTGGTCATGGCAAAAACGTAATGTACAAACTTTGGCAAAAATGCCCAATTACAGACCTACCTCCTTAGTTCCAAACCTCTCAAAAGTCTTTGAGAAATGTATTAAAAGGAGCGTAATTGAATATTTATAAAAAATACGGCCCGCGGCACGTTTTAATCTGGCTAACAAACGTGTCTAGTTTCGATCATACTAAAAGTGGTTCAGTGGATTCAAAACATCGAATATCGAAAAAAAGAAGAAGAAACCCAAACTAAAAATCTCTTTAAAACTCTACAACAACCACCGAATGTCGCCATAAAAGCCGGTATTGCAACTTAAGTGGTGCTATTTCTAGCCTTTTTGTCTATCTTCTTCTCTACCACTTCTTTTAAAATCTGTGTTTCGCTCCAATAACTTTTATCATGGCTAATTATGAAAATGTTTTTTGAATCTTTTATATTTCTCGTTGTTAATTAATCGAATTAACCTATTTGTAATCGCGGTTGACTTAACGATTAAGTTAAAGGATTGGCAATCGTAGGCTTGAACAAGGGATATAAAAAAATATATTTTGAAGAAAAAACATGAAAATCGTAAAGGAAATACGATGATTTTTTCTCTCCGTGCATAATAATGTTAATCTTTAAAGTTCATTTGACTCCTGAAAATGTGATTCCTTATAAGGCATTTTTAGAAACAATGCATGCATTCAGAATATTGGAAAGTGCGTAAGTTAATATTTGATTTCTTGTATTTTTTCGTCATTCACTATATACTAATTTCTAGACATTTTGTTTGGCAAACTAGACAAACAAAAATTTTCACAGAAGGGCATATTTATAGCGGAAATAATAACCGCCATTCTAGTTACGACAAAATTTACAAGAAACTTCTTTATACAGGCGACTTATCTTTAAAAATATCCCGTTTATTACCCGGTAACATTTCTCAAGCTTTCTACACTAATTCCAAGCTAAAAAAATTTATTAACATCAAGGACATTTATGATAAATGGGTAAAAAACGGAATATATGCTTTAGAATGTAATGAATGTGATTCATAGTATGTAGGTATGACTACTAGAAATTTTATAACTACAATCAGAGAACATGAACTCTGTTTACGAAATAATAACTATTCCGAGTTTGCTAATCATTTATTAGTGACAGGCCATAGCTTCAATAGAGAAAAAACTAAGTTTAAACATTCAAATATTGATAGATATTTTAAATTGTGCTCCTTAGAAACTTTAGAAATTAACCAAAAAATTAAATCTAAAATTAAAAAAATTAATTTATTAAAGAAAATAATAGCTCCCTGTAAATCAACTTTGCTAACCATTGTTATGTAAAATATAAGACTGGAGGTTGGGATGTGGGAGAAGGAAAGGAGGAAGGTTGGGTAAGAGCGGTTACGGGAGACAGTTCATTGGTTTTGACTTACCCCGAGGGTGGTGTCTCGACAGGGAGCTCGGCTCTGAACATTCGACTAGCT
This sequence comes from Halesus radiatus, assembly GCA_022606495.2. Taxonomy (NCBI): domain Eukaryota; kingdom Metazoa; phylum Arthropoda; class Insecta; order Trichoptera; family Limnephilidae; genus Halesus; species Halesus radiatus. Next base: position 38,635 of record JAHDVE020006277.1, read on the forward strand.
CAGTTTCGGTAGGCCAAGAAGGGCCGTAGGCCGACAGCCAGTCTTATAATTGGGGTCGGGGACTCTAATACTACGTCAAATGAATCTACTAAATACTTTCAGACTCAGAGTTTATTCAGGGGAAGGTACAGACATGGTAAGTTATGCTACAATAATCAAAGGCTAGCCTTATCTCAAATGGAAGTTACAGGGTGATTATTCTCTCTGATATTTTCTAAACGGGCATGATAACGGGGACTCGAATAAGTTACAACACAAAAGAGGAAATACAAATTCAGCTTACAGTCATGGTTGGGGCGGCAAAAAGATCCTAGTAGAAGCAATTTGCGGCGGGCCAAAATGGCTGCTCGCGCGTTCCTTTAAGGACGCAGTGGGCGGACCAGAGATGTCATCCTGAAGCCGGGTGAGGAAGAAGTGCTTCGGAAGCCGGGTGAGAGGGAAGTGGCCGGCGCGTGGGCGTGCGAGTTGCCGTCGGCAAGCGTGGCGCTGGCGTCGTTTTACCGTTGTTGTTTGACTAGTGGCTAGAGTCTTTTTTAGGATCTTTCTGTCGTTACGTAACACCATGTTTCCTATTAACTTTGACTCCTCCCACCGCCCACTCCCCTCCAAATCACCACTCCCTCTACCCTCACCTAATGGTGACTAATTTTGTTTTCTGAACTTGTTTAATTTAAGTTAGTTTTAAGAACGTTAGTGAATGGCACGGTTGTGTCGAAACCAGTAGCGAATTTAATAAATCAAAAGTAGCAAAAGTACATAGTAAATAAAACTTCCAAACAGTATAAAATTTGATTTTCGATCATAACATCATCTCAAAAAAACCTAAATAAATAAATTCGGAACATGGGAAATCTTTCATTTTGTGACCTCGGAATAACTTAAATCATAACTATATATTATAAGAGCATTAAAACTACATTCGAAATACGGAAATTGTTTTACTGCCGACGGCCTTTAAATATTTTTATAAATATGTTTTGGTTTTCAAAATGTCACACTCTTCGATCAGAACATGGAAATGATTTCCATCCAGAGCTCGCAAAAATATGATTCTTTGAAGATAAGAATATTCACAATTGTAATCAGACCATGGGAGTGGTTTCTTTCCAGTGCTTGCAATAATGCGATTATTTTGATATAACAGAAATAGATTATGAACGGACGCGACATTTTGAAAACTGGACCGAAAAAAAACTTGTTTTAGGAAATAATATAATAACTGCCCTAAATTTAAATATTCGATCCTTATCAAAGTATTGGGATACTCTCCTCCTAATTATTTCTAGTTCTTTGAAAAATATTGACATTATCATGCTGTGTGAAACCTCGATAAATGTAAATAATGTGAATCAATACAAACTAACGGGTTTTAATTCATACCACTATTGCCGAAACAAAAGATCGGGTGGGGGAATTATTGTCTACGTGAAAGAACACCTTACTTTTGAACAAATAGATATAATGCCAACTCAATTCGAATGCGTTTACGGAACCATTTCTGTTAACAAACATAAACGTGTGCATTTATTAGGAATCTATAGACCTCCAAATACAAATAAAAAATTATTTCTTGATGAACTGGAAACAATTTTGGAAAATATTGATATTAAAGAATCTATTTTGATTCTTGGTGACATGAACATAAATATTTTAAGTCAACACGACTCAACGGTAGTGCAATATGAAAATTTAATGTCTATCTTCGGTTTAGTTAGATGCATATATGATATCACACGTGAAGCAGTGTTAACTAACTATGTAACTGCAACGTGTCTAGATCATATTTATTTAAGAGAAAAAGATAACACCGAACTCAGGTCATGCGTTTGTGAAACAAGGATAGCAGATCACTACCTAACTGCCGTTTCTATTGATTTCTGTACCTGTAAAATTGACAAATCGCACCTCGAATGCCATACTGTACTATCTGAAAAAAAGGTTGATCTGCTAATCACAATGACTGATTGGAAAGAAATGCTAAATTTATCTGAACCTAATACCATGTATCAAGAAATTAAATCAATTTTTAAAAATATTTATGAAAATAGTAGCGTTACAGAAGTATTGACAAAAAAATATCGCAATAACCAAAAAACCTGGATGAATGACTTGCTCATTGAAAATATACAACTACGAGATGCACTATGGAGAAAATGGAAAAACACGCCAACCAACAAAAAATATGAAAACGAATTCAAGAAATACAGAAATAAACTAAATAAGCAAATATTGTACGCAAAAAAAATATTACAATAACAAATTTAATCACTGTTTTAAGGATATTAAAAAAACTTGGAATGAAATAAATAAAATTTTAGGAAGAAAAAATAAATCCAGCTGTGATGCAGTTGTATCTAAATATTTCTTAAAGTCTCAACCTACTAATATAGTGGCAGAAAATTTTGCTAACTTCTTTGATGAGGGAGTTAATAAGTTATTGCATGAATGTGATGTCCGAGCGTCTGACTGCGTACAGGAATATCTACCGCATTCAATGTACCTACCAAGAGCTAATACCAAGCAAATTGAATGTATTATTGTAGGTATGAAAAATTCCAAGACACCTGGCGTAGACCTAATTCGTATGTATGATTTGAAAAAACATGTCAAATTACTTAGCCCTATAATTGCTCACTTTATTAACATGATAATTGATACGAGTGAAATTCCCGAGGAACTAAAATGTAGCATTGTAAGACCTATTTTTAAAAATGGAGACCACTCCTCTATAAATAATTACAGGCCAATTTCTATATTACCTGCATTAGAAAAATTTTAGAAAAATATGTTTCGATAAATTTAGATAAATATTTAAATAAATTGGGTATTATCGATGAATGCCAGTTTGGGTTCCAGAAAAAAAAAAGTTGTGATAAACTACTTGCAAACTTTTCCAATTATATAAATTCCCAGCTAAACTCTCAAAAACACATACTGGTACTTTTTATTGATTACTCAAAAGCTTTTGATACACTCTGCCATAAACAAATAATAAATGTACTTGATGCCATAGGAATCCGTGGTAAACTCCTTTCTTTTTTTAAAAACTATTTATCGAATAGAAAAATGAAGGTAAAGATTTTAAATGAAATGAGTAAATGTAGATATGTAAAATCAGGTGTACCACAGGGGTCAATTCTAGGTCCTAAATTGTACATTATATATGTTACTGCTATGTCCAAATTATTTAAAAAAGCTCTTAGATTCATTTTCGCAGATGACACTGCACTTGTAGTATCAAATGAAAATCCCTTAATAGCTCTTCAAGATTTACAATTAGACTTTAATGAACTTCTCAAATGGGCGCATGATGTAGGACTAATTATTAATGTTAAGAAAACCAAATGTATGTATATAAGGTCACCGAGTGTGAAAATGTGGAATTTACCAAAACCAATTGCACATCATTTTGAATGCATACATAAAAAAATTGAAAAAAATTGTGACTGCGACACGATCGATTTTACAAACGATTATGCTTATCTGGGATTATTAGTAGATAATAAATTTAAGTGGGACACGCAAGTGGCCAAAATATGTAACCAGCTCCGATCTATATCGAGTAGCTTCTATAAATTAAAATTTGTCTTGCCACATGGCACACTTAAACTTATATATTTTCCATGGTAGAATCCATTCTGAGATATGGAATACGAACTTGGGGTCACACAAGCTTTACGTATATTAAGTATGTCCAAAATTTACAAACTGCGATAATTAAAAAAATTGTCACACCAAAGATATACAGACAAAGAAAAAATTTTAAAAATATTATACGGTGCTGAGGGCCTACTTCCTGTAAAAGGTCTCCTATGGTACATCACTATTATAGATAACGCGGGAGAAAGCCAATACAAAAAGCCACTGGTGCATAAACACAGCACTAGATTCACTGAAAGAAGAGGCCTAAAAATTCCAAAAATTTCAAATAAATACGGAGGTCGAACTCTTGAATACATAGTGCCAGTGATTTTCAATAAATTTAATGAAAGTTATAAATTGGAGGAAAGTGAGAGGCTTTGCGTGAAATCGATGAAGTTATGGATTTTAAATGAGCAATCTATGTATCTTTAAATTTTTTCTTTGTATCTTTAAATTGTTTCTTTGTATCTTTAAATTTTTTCTTGGTATCTTTAAATTTTTATCTATGTATACTTAATGGCTAAGTTAATGTACCTATAATGTTAACGTCAAATGTAAGTACCTATTTTATTTAAGATTAATACATATTACTATTATTATTAGGACTAATTAATCTTTGTAGAACCCGCAGACAAGCTGTCATGTGACCGCTTTGCAGGACTACATATTTTGCTTCTTTCTTATTTTACCTTGTATGTATTTATGTTCTTTGGATGAATAAACAATAAAAAAAATAAAAAAAAAAAAAAAAAAATTTTAAGTTAATTTATAAGAATACTAAATTTCACTCTGAAGAAATGAATGGTTTCTTTCCAGAGCTCGCAAGAACCTGATTCTTTCAAGATAATTCGACGACAACCTTTGAATTGAGAACATGAGAATGACATCTCCCTAAACGACCATGAGAATTTTCTGCAACAAAATTAATATTTGGGATGTTAAAACATTTCATTCAAAAAACGGAAATCTTTTTGGGGTACGAAAGAGAATATATAGCAATGCATTCAGAAATAATGAATGGTGTCTCTCCCAAGTATTTAAAAATAAGATTTTTTTAGATGCAAGTATTTTTTGTGGACATTCGTGGTGTTCGGAACCTGGGAATTTTTTCTTTCCAGACCGAAAATTTATAAACACTGACCGCCTCGACATGAGCATATGCCTAGTCAAGCATAGATCATGAAATTCCTAGTACCTTAAAATGACTCTAGCCGTGTTTCGTGATCAGATCTGAATAGCCAGGTACTTTCCCACATTCCTCTTCCCCATCACTTTCCCCTCCTCAATACCTTCAGACTGACAAAATACTGTATTTTAAGATATTTTATTTTAATTTTATTTTTGAATCATTAACGCCTTTCGGCTTTTACATAATATAATATAAAGTATATGGCAGACTATAATGTGAAAAATATGTTAGCAATAAAGAGCCCTTATGAACGTGTATAACGACAAAGGTAAATTTTAAGGATATCTGTAAATAACAAAGCAAGAAGCAGCCTCTATTGAAGCTACATACAAATCAGGACAGAAAATTACGAGAAAAATCCAAGCATATATATTATTTCTATAAAATGTTAGTTAATAATATTTCAAATGAAGTATTTCTATACATCATCAATATATTGAATTACTAAATGAATCATTACAAGGGGTAGAGATAAATTGTATAATATTTCGTTGTAAGTATATAAATTTACAGAAGGACATCCACAGTGAGTGTACAAGAGTAAATATATCGTGAGTACATGTTTGTATTGCATCAGCGATGCATTATATACATCTGTGATATGCGCATATATATTGCCAGAGTTTTAATAATAATAATGATAATAATAAAAATAGTAATAATAATAATAATATTTATTTGAAACACACATTATTTTACAAAAATATTTAAGAAGGCTTTGACTGTCCAACTAGGAACAAATCCCGTTTTAGGATATTCAAATTGATAATTTTAATTAATATTAATATACTCGTGAATACAAGTATACATGAAAGAATATAAAAGAATTCATAAAGTAAATTAAAATAATTTTTTTAGTTGTTTTTGTTTTTAAAGTATGATGCATTTTTAAAAAATTATTGTTATAATGAATTACATATGAGATGTAAAAGTTTAAAGTATAAAAGTTTTAAGTATAAAATATTAAAGTATATGCATTTTTTTAAATTTAGTGTAGAGTATTAATGAATTATATATGAGATGTAAAAGTATAAAGTATAAAAGTTTAAAGAATGATCTGGATTTTTAAAAAATTAGTGTTGAGTAATAATGAATTACATATGAAGGTTTTATTAAAATTGAACATATCTATTGATGAGCATATGTTCGCTTTTGACCCTCCTAAATGGAGAAGCGAACCATTGATCAGTTTACGCAGAACTTTTGTACTTTTTGTTTTCTATGTATCGGGTATTATGTTGAACAATTTTGGTCCTAAGTATGAAAATTGTCTTTGAGCAAGGGATGTCATGGTTTTTGTTGAAACTATTGGATTACTTCTTGTGTGTCTGGTGTCATGATAGTGCTCGATAGATGGGTAGTGGTGACGTTGTTTATATGTGTGTAATACAATTTTCCTCATATACAGTTGTCTGACATCAAAAACTTGTATTTCTTTGAATAATTCATTACTGGAGTACCTGAAGAGTTTTTTTAAAGGATGACTATTATTAGGGATTTCTGCGCTTTTGCCAGGGGGTTCAAATTTTTTTGGGACAACTGCCCCATCCTAAGGATGCATATTCAAGTAAAGAATTACATAGGGTATAATATATTGATTTTAGATCTTTTACATATAGAATATTTCTAATAGTCATGAAAAGGTGAGTAAGTTTTATGACTTTTGTGGCAGTTGAGTTGACGTGTTCTTCCCATCTCAGAAATTTATCATTAATGATTCCTAAATATTTTAAAGTATCCACGCATTCTCAGTTATTGCAAGTACAAGCATGTATTTTATTGCAAAGGTGAGTAGTAATGTTAGCATTTCTTTGGGTTGTCCCGCTTGCATTGCACTGAAATGTATGAATTTGGTTTTATTCGTATTGAGATTAAGGAGGTTATTGTCTAACCATTGCATAATCTTGTTTATACCAATTTCTGCTTAACTATGAACTTCGTTCCAGCTTTTACCTTCATGAATCAAGACTGTATCATCAGGCAAGGTGATGATGTGATCGGCAAGGTTACTGTTACATAGGTCATTAATGTAAATATTTAAAATACAATATTGGCTGGATCGCTTAGAGTATCATTGATATTAACTCTTTGGCTTCTGCTTTCTAAGTAACTACCAAGCCATTTAAATAGTTGCCACTCTATACCGATAAGCTGTAGTTTTGTCAAAAGAATTTTATGAGAGATAGTGTCACAAGTTGTAGCTAAATCCAGGAAGGTTGCGATGCATTTAATTCCTCCGTCGATATTATTGGAAACGGTTTTCGTTGGTTTAACAATAGCATTTTCGGTACCTAATCCTAGTCGGAAGCCATATTGTCTCTTTGAAAGGATGTTATTATGTTCAAGGTAAATGGTGAACAATTTCTCAATAATTTTTGAGACCGAATTTAGCAGAAATATTATCCAGTAATTTTGAATCTGCAACTTATCTTCGTTTTTGTGAATCAATGTTATAATTGAGTGTTTTATCGGGGAATATTCCCGAGTGGAAGCGTAGATGAGAGATTTGTTGAGACTTTATCTGGCCCACAAGCATTCGATGTCTTTAGGTCATCTATTATTTTTAAGACTTAATTTGTCGTTGTTTGGATATTGTCTTTTTTGTGCTCGAGATTAGAGGTGATTAACTTGGCCAGATCAGTTTCAGTTTTATTAAATTTTGAGAGATTTATATTGCAAGTGGGGCTCCCACTGATGTGTAATACTTATTAACATAACTCGCCATTTTTTTGGGATCGGAAGAGTCTCTGTTACTGATGATCAATGTTTTAATTTCGGAAGACTTACTATTTTTTGTTTTACTAATATTACGAAACGCTTCCCACAAACGTTTTGGAGAATAGGTATTTTCATAAATGATCTTTTTATAATAATCTTTCTTCGTAGATTTAATTAATTTTTTACATTTGTTCCTGTATTTTTTGTAATGAGCTTGTACTGAAATATTATCTAGACACATTTTCGCCTTTTTATGAAGTTGGTCCCTTTGTGAATAGATTTAACAAGGCCAGGAGAGAACCAGGGCGGGAGTTAAAACTGACTATTTGATATGAGTTTCTTACTATTATGTTTAGATATATATGAATGTAGTTTATTAATGAATTCCTTCATCGCAATGTCAATTTGGTCAAATACGTTTGGCCAGTTTTTTTAACGCAAGTCCTCAAGTAAATTAGTGTAGTTTATTCGAGGGACGTATTTAATTTTAGCAGTTGGGGGAGGTTTAACTTTAAGGCAGAGAGCTGTAGTATAGTGATCCGAAATTGGTGTGTGAATTACAGATGAGTCAATGAAGTTAATATTTTTTACAATTATATGGTCTAAGCAGGATTTAGACGCATCCTGTTCTCGTGTAGGGGTATTGATTGTCTGAATAAAATCATTTTCGGTGCGAAGATATAAATAATCGGTTAATTGTTCATGACATTGATGAATAGTATTAATATTGAGATCATCTATAATCATGTGACGTTCAAATTTTTTGGGACTAGTGATAGATTGAAGGGAATTCAAAAAAATGTCGATGTTTTGGAAAGGCGATGATCGATATATTGCGTAAACATATAAAGACTTATTCAATACAATTTTTAAACAGTTTGCTTGAGATAATACAATTTCGTCGACTTGCGCTTGAATTCCGTCTCTTATGTAAACAACCATCCTGCTAGATTTATTGATATTTTCAGTTGTGTGACGTTCTGATTAAGTGTTTATAATTTTAGAGGTATAATCTAAATGGATCCAACATTCCGATAAGTATAATTAAATTGATCAAGAAATATCAAAAAATCATCAATGTTTGATGAAATACTTCTGATTTTTCATGAATTATTTTTCAATTATAAGAAATCCAACCAAATTGTTGAAATTTTTAAGATCGTCATTCAACATTCATGTTGCAAGTTACACCGGTATCATTACAAATATCAAATACAATCTAATATTGTATACAACCGGGAAGTGCCCGAAAAGTGCTGCTCTGCGACCTGCTGTGGTCCGATCCCAACAAGATCACCACCGGCTGAAGCGAGAACGAGCTTCACCTTCACCTTCGTCAGCATTACGCATCTACGATGGGAGGACGTGAGCCTCGACGCCATGAATTATGTAAGCTGTATCTAACCCCTATTAACTGTGCTGATATAATTACTTGCTTCCCGTAAATGCCCGATTTAATTCCCGAGAGAGAGAGAGATTCAGTATACCATAGGCAGGATGTATGTTTTTTTAGGTTAAATCAATCGTATGTTTTGATGTAAATATAATGTGTACCCTCCCGCAATAAACCCTGTACTGAGAACTAGACTCTTTCATTTGAATGGTATGGGAGCCCCTTGTTTCCTAGGCCAGATATGAGGCGGAAGCCGATCTACGACCCAGAGAGACGGAGTCACTACTCTCCTCTAAAGAGCTAGTCGAGGAGAGCTGAGAGTCGGCCGTCTCAACGATTGGCCTCTCAGTAATCATAACATTCTTTTTTTTATTTTATCTCCCCCGTGAGGCCGTGCTAATTGTCACACTGGCGCCCTCGTAAGGACCGTTACAATATTGATCTGGGCTTAGATTATAATTTACCTAAAATAATGTGGAACAATGATAACCTAGGTGTGAAATCTATTATTGGTACTCTTTCCTTACAAGCTACTGCAATCGTTATTTTTTTTTGCATATATGAATATGTTCTAATAAATTCTATTACAAAATCTCTAGGTTCTTGTCTGGATTTGATACTTACAAGTTACCAATCGATAATTACCATTCACCTCTATCTATAATCATTAAAAATGGTTCTTTAAATGCATGTGTTTCTTATTATAACAAATTTAATGATGGCGACTATGTCAACAAGAATAGTCATCTCTCCTTTTCAATACTAATATTAACGATGCTTTACTTAAATTTAACAAACGTTTATCTCATAATCTAAGTTTTTTTGTTCCAAGGGGAATGTACTCCACACCAAATTTTCCTAAATAGTTCAGGATTAAGCTGAATGAGATGATATTAAAAAAAGGAAACATACAAATTATTTAAAGATTCTGGCAACCTAATGCACTATCAAAAGCTTAGTCAACTGAGAGAATTGTCTAAAATTGAATCAGTCAATTGCTACAAATCCTTCATTGAAGTTACAGAGTCCAAATTACAAACTAAACCCAAAACCATTGGCAATTTGTGGCCCGAAAACGTACTGAAAATAACATCCGTTCAAGTGTGTATTATGACAAAACTCGTCCTACAAATGGACTTGACATAGCTAACCTCTTTGCGAAACACGCCTCTGTTTATTCAAATAAATCGGCCACTATCCCTCACACAATAATCCATTAAATATCGACTTGAATAATTGTCAAATTTTACTTGCATATGTTTTCTATTCTTTAAATAATCTCTCTATGAAGGTAAGTAATGACCACAATGAAATTCGCAAAATTTTATTGAAAGGATGTAAACATTCTTTATCTAAGCCACTTTCTATCTTATATAACTTATCCCTCTTATCTGACTAATTTCCCGATTCCATTTCAAAATAAATTTGAAAAGTTCATATACTAGACCTATTTCTAAGTCTGGTCACAAGGCGAACATCGGAAACTACACGCCATTATCGACTATATCTTATATTTCAAAAATATTGGAATCTATCATTACAAAGAAAACCATTCCCATTTTCAAAAGTGTTCTTATTGAACAATAGCATCGATTCGATTGGCTAAATCTTCCACAACAAACTTAATTTCTTTTACTAATACCATTGTTAACGCTCTTGAAGATATCTCTCAAGTTAATGTTCTCTACACCGACTTTTGCATCGGCATTGTATCGGCATGCGTTTCTTCAATTGTGCTATTTTTGTATGTCAACTACTAACCCAACATTACTTAAATCACTACATTCGAAACATGAGAATGATTTCAATCCAGAGAACTTCATGATGTGACTATTTAATAATGAATTTCGAGAACACGAATAACTACGTTCGGAACATGAGATTGATTTATGTCCAGAGAGCGTCAGCATATGACTACGTGAATATTTAACCTTTTGAAAACACGAATTATCACATTCAGAACATGATAATGATGTCAATTTAGAGTGCGTAGAGTCTGTTTTTACGTTTGATTATTTAAAAAAAAAAGAAGTTTTTAGCTAACTACGTGGTTGGAAATATCGTCATGGAATGTATGTGTGGATGAAAATTTCGGGATGTCGGTCCCCGACTCGGAAGAAGAATTTCAATCTGGTCCAAGACGAGAAAAGGTTGCCCATGCCTGATTTACGGTATAAATAAGATGGGACACTTGATGTATTTATTAAGCTTCCAAAAATTACTGAAAAACATATAATGAAAGTTACATTTAATAAAAATAAAACATTTTCACCTGACATTATACGAAGAATCTAAATTTATTCTTCTAAAATATATCTTTAACAAAACAAAGTTCGAATAAGTAAAGGAGCTAATAGGATGTTTTATTTTCCTCAATCTAATAGTAAATTAATGTTAACACCTAACAGCTTTATTGGTCCAAAATCGGAACTAAATTCAACGACAAATAAAATATCACAAATTTAAACAAAATTATTCCACTTACTTATATTATAACTCTAAAATTTCCATTACATACTCGTATATACCTTCGTGCTGTCATATTACTTAAATAATTAATATTACAGTGCTCATATTACTTATATTTCTCATATTACCCACACATGGGCACCGCCAACGTTGGTTCCCAATTCTTGCAATTATAATTTAAGTAATCATAGATGAAAAAAAATATTTACATATGTTATGTTGTATTTTATAGTAAAAATGGCCGAAAAAAAAAAGAAAGAAAATATACGAGTATGAAGAAGAAGAAAGGTGATGTATCGGACGCTTTGCCGCCCATTTTTATATTTTGTGAATAATTGTAACTTATAAGGGAATCGGGTCGTGTGGAAAATAAATGTTGCTTCACTGTTCGCACACAGGCCCGATTCCCGATATTTTTGTATATGTCGGGTGGTCTGGGGATGAGCATGTTCCCCAGACCACTCGAACTTGGAGTGAATAAAGATGACAGAGCGAGATGACGCGGTGGGAGGGAGACGGTGATGTCGGGTAAAAACTTTCACGGCGCTGCTCGATGCAGATTTTGTGTCGATAGCGCCGTGAGATGCCAACTAGGCTGCCCGGCGTAGCGCCTGGTTGCCATTTTTATACAGGCCGAAAACGAGATAATCGGCACATTCTTGTTCAGCTCGCTGAACAGTCAACACCTCTCTGCGCCAACCGTAGTGAACTCCTCGCATATTGTGTTTTTACTTAAACAATCTTCAGTGGTATAAAGTGTCTTTTCCAATTGTTTTCGTGATATTTATCGCGTAAGCTATTGGCTTCAAGTTTCGCGATATTTGCTTTGCTTTTTAGTTTCTATTTAAATCAAAGCAACCATTAAACTCAGTGACCAGTTTTTCTGTGTGTTTCCAGCCTTCAGTGCTAGTGCTTTGAACTTTTGCGGTTTTATTCACCCGTTAGTTGAATTTCCGTCTGAAAGAAGAGTAGGACCGTTCATCGAGCGGGTTTTAAACCAATAAATCAGCTCTGTGGTCGTGAGTGATAAAGTGCCTGAAGCAGCTCCAGCTTTCAGTAAGTCAATGCTTTGGATCCCTACCTTGTTCCTTTAATGTGTACAGAGTTCACGTTCAGATAAAAAGCCAAGATTATAAAATTATAAAATCACTAAAATCCTCACAAACAAGTAAACTATCCTTTTAACTAAATACATTATTTTAAAATAACGCCGCGTTTTTTCCCATAACGTCACAACGACTAACTTGCATAGCAACATAATATTTTTCTCAATAAATTCGCCCGGCCAAAAAAGCAATTAGCCGTGCGCCGAGCGAAATTTCCAGGAAATTTCAACCTGTAAAGTCAATTAGTCACCGTCCTTCACTACTAATTATACCAAATTCACTTTCGCAAACCAGTTTAAAAGTTTAAATATATTATTATATTATTTAAAATAAAAAAATCAAATTATGTCTACCGTCTATTCTCAACGCTCTGTAGGAGTGTATGAGGATAATATAAGAGACTTCATCTCGAACAGAATCGGTCGCGCCCTAACTTTAGATGAGAAAGATCATCTTACGCAATTAACTTTTAATAAATTCTTGGTGGAGACTGATACAGTCTCCCCAAGATTATCGTCCCCTCAAACTCCATCAGCAGAGATGGAGATTTCTTACTACTCTGACGATTCCAGTGCTGGATTCGAGACAGTTAGGAGAAAGAGAACCCGTGTGTTCTCAAACGGTTCGCAAGAAGGGCTCACCCCCGTAAACTCCCCTCGCGCTTCGCCGCTTTTAAAAAAAGTCGACAGACGTTCCCGCTCACCGTCTCCTTTAGCGTCGACTTCTGCAAACAAATTCGCCGTACTGCGATCAAACTCGCCATCTTCCGCCCAAGCAGTCGAGCCTTCCGCTCTCAACGAGGAAGCGCCGCGTAAGTTCGCGCGTATTCCACCTATTGTTCTGCATAAAAAAGCAGAAACCAGGGCCCTTCTCCGTTCACTAGAGGATAAGGGCATCGATTTCTTTGCCAAGAACATGGGTAATGGCCTTCACATCATTACAAAGACCCCACGCGACCACCACGCTATCACTAGAAACCTACTGGCGAGGAATACGGAATTCCACACTTTTAGGCTCCCAGAAGACAAACCATTGAGGGTTGTCTTGAGAGGCATTCCGGAGGACATCTCCCCGGAAGAAATTAAGGAGGAACTGTCTAAGTCCTACCCCGTTATATCCGTCCACCGAATGAAAGAGGGAAGGTCTAAAAAACCTATACCTCTTGTTCTCGTCACATTGACGAAAAACGACGATGCAAAAAAAATTTTTAATGAATTAAATTCAATATTTCGTCTGAGGATTCAAGTAGAATCCCTACGTAACAAAGCCCGCGTAGGACAGTGCTTCCGTTGCCAGGCGCATGGACACTCGGCAACGTGCTGTCATGGCACAGAACGTTGCGTGAAATGTGCCGGACCACATCGTTCTTCGTTATGCACGAAGAACAAAGACACACCGGCGAAATGTGCCTTATGCGAAGGGGCCCATACGGCCAACTACGGAGGGTGCCCAGCAAGGCCCAAAAACCTAAATTTTAACAGAAACCGTAACGCAAATTACGGTAGAAATTACCAGTATAATAAACAGGCGTACCGTCAAAACGCCCATCCAAGCAGCCAAAATACGAATTATTCTAGGCCGGCTCCAACCGCGGCCTCAACAGCGGACTTCCCACCCCTTCCCACCCCCTCCGTCCCCACCCCTACAATTCCTCCCCCTTCCTTAAACCGCAGGTGGCCCGAGCCACATTTTTACAACCCCCGAGCCTCCCATCAGGAAAAACGAGCGTACAAAAAACCTGTCGCCAGCCAACAAGGCAGGCTGGTCAGACAGCCGGAAGCCCCCCAAGTACCACAAGGCAATCCTTTGCCGAATTCACCCCCGCCTTCTGCGGACCCCGTCCATA